>PUFA01000638.1:0-132420 GCA_003508835.1 Eonycteris spelaea | reverse complement strand
CTCTAAAATATATAATAATATCCAACAATTACTGAATGGCTACTATGAGCCAGATAACCATTCTCAGTGCTTATATGTATGACCTCATATAATCCTCACATGAATTAGAATACCATTATCCTCATTTTACAGATGAGAAAAACTGAGGCACAGAAGATTAAACAATGTGGCTAAAAATTACCTAGCTAGAAGTCTATAAGAACCAATAAATGAATTCACCAAGATTCAGAATACAAAATCAATATTTAAAAAATAAATTTGTATTTCTATATACTAGTAATAAGTGATTCCAAAAATGAAATTTTAAAAATTCCATTTATAATATCACATCAAAAAAATAATAAAATACTTAGGAATGAACATAACCAAGGAGGTGAAAGAGCTTGTAACACCGAAAACTACAAAAATGTTGAGAAAGAAATTAAAAAGAAGATGCAAATTAATTAAAAGTCATCTGTGTTCATGTGGTTGGAAGAAAAATTGTTAAAATGCTTAATACTACCCAAAGTGATCTACAAATTCAATGTTATTCTCAAAATCTCAATAGCATTTTTTTTCCATAAATAAAAAATGCATCCTAAAATTTATATGGTCTCAGGAGACTTCAAATAGCCATATATATGTGTACACTGAAAAAAACAGTTAGAGGTCTCACATTCATGATTTAAAATTTACTACATGCCTAACAGCAATCAAAAGAGTATGATACTGTTAAAGACAGACATATAACCCAGTGGAGTAGAAATAAACCCTCTTATATAAGGTCAAATGATTTTTAACAAAGGTGAGGAAAGCAGAGTCTTTTCAATATAAAAACTGAATATCCACATGCAAGAATTAATTGCACCATATATAAAAATTAACTTAATAGATAAAAGACCTAAATATAAGCACTAAAACTATAAAAGTCTCAAAGAAAATAGGGGTGGAATTAATGACATTGGATTTGGCATGATTTCTTGTATGTGACACCAAAGTCACAGGTAACAAAAAAAAAAAAATTGTGCGTTGAAGGATACTATCAACAGAGTAAAAGGCAACAAAAAAGAATGGAAGGAAATTATACAAAAGCATATATCTGACAAGGAATTTATATCCCGAATACAAAGGTCTCCTACAAATCTACAATAAAGAGAGCTACCTAATTAAAAAGTGGTAAAGGACTTGAATAGATATTACTCCAGAGATATTCAGACAACTAATAACACAAGAAAAGAAACTCAACATCACTAAACATTAGGTAAATACAATCAAAATCACAATAAGATAGCACTTCACACACTATTAATATCGTATTCATATTAATATGCTATTATGTAAAAACAAAAACAGAACCAAAAAAAACAAAAAACAGAAAATAAATGCTGGCATGAATGTGAAGACATTAGAACCCTGTGCACTGTTGGTAGAAATGTAAAATGGTGCAGCTACTGTGGAAAACAATTTAGCAGTTCCTCAAAAAATTAAATATAGATGCAGACATCAGAAACATGGAATAGTAAGAGCTGTCCCAGAGTTATCCCCTTGAAATAACAATAAGAACACTCAAACAAAAACACCAAACTTGCACACAAGCATGTCTGAGCGTGAGATCTACCCATATGAGCTACCACAGGTTAGGACCCCTGGAGTCGGGCAGTAGACTGGAGGAAAAGAAGAAGAGTTCACAGCAGGAGGAGGGAGAGGGGATAAGGTGTGGTAGTTCCCAGAATAGCCCTTTCTGGAGAGCTGTGAGCTCTGCTCAGCAGCAGTGCCCAGGGGTCAGAGCAGAAAGCAGAGAAGATGAGATAGCAGAAAAGTGGGGACAAAAGAAGCAACAGTTGATTATTATAAGTGGCAGGTCCAACATATGAAGGCTGAGCAGTATCCCCTATCCCCCAAACCAGGGGGCCTCTCCTCTCATAACCTCCAAGACTGAAAAAGTGGGAGCCCCAGGGGAATCTGAGAAAACACTACTGAAGCAAAGGAAAACTCACACAATGCTGGTAGGACTGTAAATTTGTACAACCACTATGGAAAACAGTATGGAATTCCTCAAAAAACTTAAGAATTGATCTACCTACTGGGTATTTACACCAAAGACTTGAATACTCATATCCAAAAAGATATTATGCACACCAATGTTCATAGCAGCATTATTCACGGGGGCCAGGACATGGAAGCAACCACAGTGTCCTGTGATATGTGATTGGATAAGGAATCTGTGATATCTATTGATAGATGATAGATAGATAGATATAGATAGATAGATAGAGATAAACACACAATGGAATATACTCAGCCCTAAGGAAAGATGCAGTAATGCCATTTGTAACAATGTGAATGGACCTTGAGATAATCATGCTGAGTGAAATAAGCCAGACAGAAAAAGTGGACAACCACATGATATCACGTATGTGTGATATAAACTTAAAAGCAAAATATGAATAGGACAAACAAACAGGGCACATGATCATGGACAATAAAACTAAGGTCACCAGAGGAGAGGTAGAGGGGGGATGGGGAAGGTTGATGGGATAAGGGGGTCAAATATATGATGACCGAAAAAAAATCTAACTATGGGAGGTGAACACACAGTGTAAAATATGTATGCCTTACTGTTAAAGTGTACAGGTGAAAAGTATTGGGTTTCATTAACTAATGTCACACAAATTAATTAATTAATTAATTAATTAATTTTAAAAACACGACTGAAAATGTCAGTCGACAGGGACTGAGACGGAGGATAGTGAGCGTGATTGAATATTAAAAGAAAAAAAAAAGGCATTATTAAGACTTTAATAAAGCAGGGATCCAAGAGCCTTATACGCCACCTACTGGAAAACAAAAGAAAATGACATCTTAGCAACAGGCTAAAGAGAGACTTCATTCAATAAATCTTTCTGGGAAAAAAGCAGAATACACTTCCATTAATGCCCAGGTGGAGAAACTAGTCCATTAAACACCATAAAAGACCAAGGCGACAAGTCATCTCAGAAAAGACAGAGAAAAATCTCCAGAAAATAAGCTTAAGGACACAGAAATATGCGACTTAAATGACAGAGAATTCAAGATGGTACTTCTAAAAAACTCAATGTGATTCAAAATAATTCATATCAACAATTCCAGGAATTGGAAAAAAACTAGATCAGCAGAATGAGTTTTTTTAGCAAGGAGATTGAAACTCTCACAAGGAACCAAATAGAATTCTGGAGATAAAGAGCACACTGAAAAAGATGAAAAAATGAATAGCAAGTTTGGAAAAATAGATGTCAACCAGATGGAGGATAGGATTAGTGATATTGAAGAGAGATCTCTAGAAGTAAATCAGAAGAAGAGAGAACTCAAAGAATGAAAAATAATGAAAAAAAGAACTATAAGAACTAGCTGATAGCATCAGGAGAGGAAACATAAGAATAATGGGCATTCTCAAAGGAGGGGAAAAGGAACAGGAATTAGAAGCATTTTCAGACAAATAGTTGACAAAAATTCCCCTTAATGTATCCCACAAAGCTCTACTTTAGAGATGAAGGAGAAATAAAGACCTTTAGAGACATATAAAAATCGAGGGAATTCTCCACTATAAGGCCTATACTGCAGGAAATACTGAAAGGGGTCAGGTCACCTAAAAAAAATGACAAAAATATACATAATTAGGAATAACGTGACTAGCAGGCAGATAGGAGCAGAAGAGTACAACCCTTACTAAGAATAGGACATTATAAGTTTAAACAATAAGAAGAATTTTCTATAGCAGTATAGTTATGAACGTTCAGCATACATAGAAACAAATTGAAAAAAATGATAACAGAAAAGGGGAGGATTCAAATATCCAAATTCACAAAGAGGAATGGAAATAAGGCACAGAGAGAAGAAAATGGAGACTATACACACACACACACACATGTACGCATACATATATACATATATATCCTCTACATATTCGTAATGGTAACCACACACCAAAAAAATTCAGAACTGAGGTATATAACATAAAACAAAAGGACCAGAGGGGAACCCACAAAACACAAACTTAAAAAAAAGACACACTAGGACAAGGAAGCAATGGAAACACCAAGTTTACCAGAAAACAAAGATAAAATAATCACCCAACTGTAAATAGGACTAACACCAATAGAAAGACACAGAGTTGCAGATTGGGTCAAAAAAAAAAAAAAAAAAAACTCAACCATATGCTGCCTCCAGAAGAGACACATCCAGTTCCAAAGACAAATATAAACTCAAAGTGAAAGGGTGGAAAATGGTATTTCAAGCAAAATGGCATTCAGAGAAAAGGGAGTAATGGTACTAATACCAGACAAAATAGATATAAAAAAAAGAAGTAAAGAAGACACTGAGGGACTCTTCATAATGATAAAGGGTATCATACACCAAGAAGACCTAACACTTGTTAATATCTATGTTCCCAATCAGGGAGCCCTGAAATATTTAAAGCAATTACTCACAGAACTAAAAGGGAGAAACAGATCAAAACACTATTTAGTAGGGGACCTAATTACCCCACTGTTGGATATGGACAGGCCATCCAAACAGAAAATCAATAAGGAAATAACATCCTTAAAGGACACATTGGATCAACTGTACATAATTAACATTTACAGAGCCTTTCAACCCAAAACTCCTGCTTATACGTTCTTCCCTAGGTGCACATGTAACAATTCTCAAGGATTGAACACATACTCGGACACAGAGATAGCCTCAGCAAATATGAGAAGGTTGAAATCATATCAACCATATTCTCTAATCACAATGCTTTGAAGCTGGAGATCAACTGTAAAAAAGAAAGCAGGTATAGAATTGCAAATACATGGAGATTAAACAACGTACTACTGAAGAATGAATGGATCATAGAAGAACTAAAAAGAGAGATCAAGAGATACATAGAATAAATGAAAAAAATAGTACAACATATCAAAACATTTGGGACATGGAAAAGAGGTAGTAAGAGGAAAGTTCATATCATTACAGGCCTATCTCCTAAAACAAGAATGAGCCCAAATGAACAACCTAATACTTCATCATAAAAAAATTAGAAAGGAAAGAATGAATGAAGCCTAAAATCAGCAGAGGGAAAGAAATAATCAAAATTAGTGCAGAAGTAAATGAAACTGAGAACAAAAACACAGTATAAAAATAAATGCAGCAAAGAACTTGTTCTTTGGCAAGATTTTAATAAAAATTGAATAACCCCTGGCTAGAATCGCTAAAAAGAGAGAGAGAGAGAGAAGAGAGAGAGAAGAGAGAGAGAGAGAGAGAGAGAGAGAGGACACAAATATACAAAATATGTGATTAAAGAGGAGAAAATACAACAGATACTACAGAAATCCAAAGGAAAAAATGGACCAGTACTTAGAAAAATACAACCTTCCTAGACTGAATCAAGAACAACTGGAAACTCTACATAGACCGATCAGCAGTATGGAAATTGAAATAATCATCAAAAAACCTACCAAAAAGTCAAAGTCCAGCTCCAGATGGCTTCACCAGTGAATTCTACCAAACATTCAAAGATTGAATACTTAGTCTCCCTAAACTCTTCCAAAAAATCGAAGAGGAGGTAATACTTCTTAACTCATTTTATAAGTCCAGTATTACCCTAATACCAAAAACCCAGTAAAGATAACACAGAAAAAGAAAACTACAGACCAGCATCTGTCATGAAGACAGATACAAAAATCCTAAGTAAGATCCCAGAGAACATAATACAGCAACATATTAAAAAGATCACATACCCCTTCATCCCAGGGATAGTTTGACATACGCAAATCGATTCATGTGATACACCAGATCAACAAATTAAAAAAATGAGAATCGTGTGATCATATCAATAGATGCAGGAAAAGCCTTTGACAAGATAACAGCATTCGTTTGTGATCAAAGCCCATAACAAAATTGTATTGAAGGAAAATACCTTAACATAATAAAGGCCATATTTGACAAGCCATCTGCTAACGTTATGCTTAATGGTCAAAAAGAAAACAAACTTTCCTCTATGATCAGGAACAAGACAAGGCTGTCCACTATCACCACTATTATTCAACATGATATTGGAAGTCCTAGTGAGCACAGGCAGGGAAAAGAAAGAAATAAAAGGCATCCAAATAGGAAATGAAGAATTCAAACTGTCACTCTTTGTAGATGACATGATTCTCTATATAGAAAATGCTAAAGACTCCATTAAAACAACACTAGAAAAAGTAAACAAACACAAATATTTCAAGATATAAAATTAATGTCCCAAAATCCATAGTGTTCCTACACTCTAATAATGGATTTACAGAAAAAGAAATAAAGAATATAATCCCTTTTGCAATTTCAAGAAAAAAGAATAAAATACCTAGGAATAAACCTAATGAAACATGTAAAGTACACATACAGTGAAATCCATAAGACACTATTAAAATAAATTGAAGAAGACACAAAGAAATGGAAAGATATCCCATGTTCTTGGATTGGAAGAATCAACACAGTTAAAATTACCTTATTACATGAAGCATTATACAGATTTAATGCAATCTCCATCAAAATCCCATCAGCATTTTTTAAAGAAATAGAATAAAAATTATCAGATTTGTGTGAAAGCACCAAAAGCCCAAAATAGCCAACGCAATCCTGAGAAAAAAAGAACAAGGCTGGAGGCATCACTCTGTCTGACCTCAAGTTAAACTACAAAGTGACAATAATCAAAATGGCATGGTGTTGGCAGAAAAACAGACACACAGACCACTGGAACAGAACTGAAACTCCAGAAGTAAACCCCCATATTTTTATGGGCAAATATTTTTTGACAAAAAACCCACAAAAACATACATTGAAGAAAAGAAAACCTCTTCAATAAATGGTGCTGGGAAAACTGAAAAGCCACCTGCAAAAGAATAAAACTAGACTGTTGTCTATCACCACACAAAAAATTAACTCAAAATGGATTAAGGACCTGAATATAAGACCTGAAACAATAATCTGCATAGGGGAAACATAGGAACTAAACTCTAATACCTTGGACTTAAAGAGGATTTTACGAATTTGAAATCAAAGGCAAGGGAAGTCAAAGCAAAAATAAATGACTGGGACTACATCAAACTAAATAGCTTCTGCACAGCAAAAGAAACTGTCAACAAGGTAAAGAGACAGCTATCCAAATGGGGGAAGATATTTGCAAGAAATGCCTCTGATAAGGGTTTAATATCCGAAATATAAAAAGAACTCATGCAACTCAATAACAACAACAATCCAATTAAAAATGGGCAGAAAACCTGAACACTTCTCCCAGGAAAACATACAAATGGTCAACAAACATATGAAAAGATGCTCAACAATACTAACTATTAGGGAAATGCAAATCAAAACCACAATGAGATACCATCTCACACCTGTTACAATAGCTGTTTTTAACAGAACAAGTAATAACAGACGTTGGAAAGGATGTGGAGAAAAATGAACACTCATACACTGCTGGTGGGACTGCAAATTGGTACAGCCACTATGGAAAACAGTATGGAGATTCTTCAAAAAACTAAAAATTGATCTGTCATACAATACCGCAATCCCTCTACTGGGTATTTACCCCAAAGATTTCAAAACTCATATTCAAAAAGATATTTGCACACCAATGTTCATAGCAGCATTATTCACAATGGCCAAGACATGGAAGTAACTGCAGTGTCCTGCGATATGTGATTGGATAAAGAGTTTGTGAGATATAGATATATCTATATATCTATATATATCTTTATGTAGATATATAGATATATAGATATGAGTTTTAAAATCTATATATAGATATATAGTCTTGAAATCTATCTATCTATCTATCTATCTATCTATCTATACATATATGTACATATATATACATACAATGGAATATTACTCAGCCATAAGGAGAGATGCAATACTGCCATTTGTGACAATGTGAATGGACCTTGAGATAATCATGCTAAACGAAATAAGCCAGACAGAAAAAGTGGAAAACCACATGATAACACTGATATGTGGGATATAGACCTAAAGGCAACAAATGAACAGGACAGAGACTCATGGACATGGACAATAGACTAGTGGTTACCAAAGGGTTGGAGGTGAACAGGGACAGGGAGGTAGATGGGGTAAAGTGGGTCAAATATATGGTGCCAAAATGAATCTAACTATGGGTGGTGAACACACACACTATATATATGCCTTACTGTTAAATTGTACACCTGAAACTTACTGGATTTCGTTAACCATCGTCACTATGATAATAAATAAATGAATGGATGAATGAATGAATGAATGAATGAATGAATGAATAATGTGTATGCATAGAACGAAAGTCTAGAAGAAACTACAGGAAAATGGATTGTAGGATTATGATGCTTTTCCCTCTCTCCCACACCCCAATTTTTTCACTGAGCATATATGTATAATAAAAACAATCCGTCTGTGTAACAGTTTAAAAAAATTAAATATAGAATAACATGATCCAGCAATTCCACTACTGGGGATAAACACAAAAGAATTGAAAGCAGGGACTTGAATAGAGATTTATATACCAATTTTCATAGCTCCGCTATTCACACTAGTCAATAGGTGAAAACAACCCAGTTGTCCATTGACAGATGAATAAACAAAATTTGCTTTGTACATAGAATGCAATATTGTTCAGCCTTAAAAAGGAAGGGAACTCTGGCAACATGCTATAATATGGTTGAAACTTGAAGACGTTATATTAAATGAAATAAGCCAGACACCAAAGAGCAAATATTGTGTGATTCCACGTAATGCAAGTTTCCTAGAGTAGTCAAATTCATAGAAAGTGGAATGATGGTTGCCAGGTTTAGATGGAAGAGGAATGGGAAGTTATTATTTAATGGGTATACAGTTTCAGTTTAGGAAAATGAAAAAGTTCTAGAGATGGATGGTGGTGATGGTTGCACAACAATGTGAATATACTTAAAATGCCACTGAATTGTACATCTAAAATGGTAAAAATGGTAAATTTTATGTTACGTATATTTTTCACAATAAGGAGGAAGAGGAGGAAGAGAACTGATTCACTCTGAAAAACCCTTACAGAATTAGAACTTGAAGATTTCAAACACTTCAGAAAACTAGGGTGAGGCATGGGCTAATAAAGGGTAATTTGTTGGAAGTCTATGTAAAGTGGTTGCATCGCCACCTGAGATTCCAGGCAATTAAGGTTCACCATGTGGAGAAATTGAACCAATGCAGACCTAGTGGAAGGCAGGGGTGGATGCGGGCCTGAAAGCTAGATGAAGTACAATTTTGAAAGACCTCTCAACTCCTGTCCCCCCCCCTGCTCCCAGAATGCCAGTAATGAAACATCTGGCTCCTAAGAAGATGAATTTTTCTCTTGAGAAATGGGAAGACCTACAGGATATATCCTTTAGATTTTGGCATTTCAGGATCACTCAATGCAAGCATGCTAAAAGACCAAACAGGCAAACAATAAAAGGAAATAGAAGAAAATAGAGACAATACAGGTAAAAGATTATTCATCTTAATTGTTTTTTTTTAAAAACTAATAATATATTTACATGGTTCAAAGGTTAAACCAATATAAACATGGATACTCTGAAAGGTCTCACTCCCACCCTTACTTCCATCTACCTTCCCATTCCTAGTCTCCTACAGAAACTGATTTTATTAGTTCCTTGCATGTCGTTTTAAATATTTCTTTAGGTAAATATAAGCAAATATAAATATATATATTTTATCCCCTCATTTATACCACAAAAGGTAGTATACTACATAATGGTTTTTACCTTACTTTTTTTTTTTTTTTTCACTAAAAACATATCCTGGATTGCTCTTTATATCAATACATGATGATCTTTGTTTTTGTCATAGTTTTGTTTTTGCCTTTTTGTATTTGGAATTTGTTTTTTTTTTTCACCTGAAAGTGTTCACTTTGTATACATGTCATTGTACATATGTAATTTTTATCAATTATCTATAGGACAGCTATAAGATAGATTCCCAAAAGTGGGATTATTAGGTCAAAAGGAAAATAGGTCTGTTATTGTGGTATATATTCCCAGATTCCTCTCCACAGGAATTGTGCCTTTTTCCCCCAAAGCCTCACTAACAGACTGTATTGTCAAACATTTGGCTTGTTGCCAAACTGGTGGGTAAAAATTAGTATTTCAGAAAAGTTTTATTTTGAATTTCTCTGATTCTGAATGAAGTTGGGCATCTTTTTACATGTGTTTTTAGAAATCTTTGCATTTCTTTGAAATGTCTGTTCTTGTCCTATACCATTCTTTCCATAAGGTTGGTCTTTTCCTTCTCTATTTGTATGAGAGAGTACTTATTTTTCTGTGATATAAATTACAAATATTTTCTCAATTTGTTTTTCTTTTTTACTTTGCTTATGATGTCTTTTGCTATAAAGAAGCTTTTATTTATTTAATCTAACCAAATTTGTCAATCTTTTTCTTAATGGCTTCTGGATTTTAAATCTTAGATTAAAAGGGGCCCTCTCTCATCCCAGGATTATAAAGGAATTCATCCATGTTTTCTTCTAGTACTTTTGTGGTTTCATTTCTCTTTAAATTTAAATAATTGATCCACTTGGAGTTTTTAGCTTGGTATACAGCATGAGATATGAATCTAACTTTATCTTTTTTAAAAACAATATATTAAAAAGTCCATCTTTACCACATTGATTTGAGATGCACTATACTAAATTCCCATATTTCTGGAGATTTCTGTTCCATCAGTCTGTCTATTCATTCACCAATACCACACTTAACTTTAGAGACTTTATAATAGGTTACAATATTTGATTTTTATTTTTCAAGGATCTTCAGTTATTTTTGACTGCTTGTTTTCCACATGACCTTTCGAATTTCTTCAAAACAATTGACACTCTATTGAAATTGCATTAAATTGATAAATTAACTTAGAATTAATATATTACAATGTAAATCTTTCCTATCTACAAATAAAGCATGCCCTTCTATTTTTTCAGGTGTATTTTTTCTTTCTGTAGTGTTTTCCTCATATGTTTTACACATTTTTTCTTAGTGTTTTATCTTTTCTGTTGCTGTTATAAAAAGGGTCTTCTATTCTATTGTATCTTCTAATGGATTGCTTGTACACAGTAAAGGTACTGATTTATTTCTATAAATTAACATTATAGTCTACCATTCTACTGAGTCCTCATTCCAAGAGAGAGCAAGACAGAGAGAGAGAGAGAGAGAGAGAGAGAGAGAGAGAGAGAAAGAGAGAGAAGAGAGAGAGAGAGAGAGAGAGAGAGAGAGAGAGAGTTTTCCAAGTGATTTTCTTCCATTAAAATATTCTTTTAAAAAGCTAAATTTAATATGCTCAGAGACTTAAGAAATTATTCCATCCATAGAACAAGAGCAGGATTCTAAGGGGAAAGGATAAAGAACAAGAAGGTACATTTTAAATTTAAAAAGACCAAATAAGAAACTTAATCCAAATATAGGAAGATAAAGTAGAAGAAATTTCCCTTTAAAAAAAGCAGAACAGCCAAGAGTTACACAAGATAAAATAACCAATTTGAATAGCCATATAATTATTAAAGAAATTGAATCAGTAATTAATAACTTCCCTAACTAGAGAGCACTAGGCCCAGAGGAGTTCACTAGAAAATTCTACCAAACATTAAATGGTGAAATTTTATCAATTATCTACAACCTCTCCCAGAAGCTAGAAGAGAAGGAATACCTCTTAACTCATTCTATGAGGTCAGCAACAGCCTAGTATAAATACCAGAAAAAGACATTACAAGAAAACTACAGCTCAGTATCTCTCATGAACATAGATGCAAAATCCTCAACAAAATATTATGAGATCAAATCCAACAGTGAGTGAAACAATTTTTACACAGTGACCAAATGGAATTTATCCCAGGCATGTAAGGTTGGTTCAGCATTCAAAGATCAATTAATTCAATTCATCACATTAACTGGCTAAAAATATCATATCAATAGATACAGAGAAAGCATTTGACAAAATCCAACAGCCATTCTGATAAAAACTCTCAGCAAACTAGAAATAGAGGTTAACAATAAAGAACATAAATAAAAACCTACAGCTAACATCATATATAATGGTTAGAAACTATAAGATCAGGAACAAGGCAAGGATGTCCCCTCTCTCCACTCCTTTTCAACATTGTACTGGAATTTCTTGTTAGTGCAATGACAAAAAAAAGGATATAAAAGGTATATTGATTGGGAAGGAAGAAATAAAACTGTCATTGTTTGCAGATGACATGGCTGTAGAAAATCCAAAACATTGAAAAAAAAAAAAAACTCCTGGATTAATTGGCGATGACAGCAAGAATGCAGGATATAATGTTAATATACAAAGCCAATCGCTTTCCTATATACCATCAATTAAGAAAAAATACCATTTACATTAACATCCCCAAATTGAAATACTTAGTTATAAATGAAAGAAAATATGTACAATATCTATATAAGGAAAAGTTCAAAACTCTGATGGAAGAAATTAATGAAGAACTAAATAAATGGAAAGATATTCCATGTTTTTGGATAGGAAGACTCAATATTATTAAGATATCTATCCTTCTCAACTTGATCTATAGATTAAATACAACCTAAATCCAAATTCCAGGATATTATTTCATGGATATTGACAAACTGATTCTAAAGTTTATCTATAGAGAGGCAAAAGACCCAGAATAATCAACACAACAATGGAGAAGAACAAAGCTGGAGGACTGACATTATCCAACTTCAAGACTTACTATAAAGCTTTAGTAATAAAAGCAATGTGGTATTGGTGAGAGAATAGACAAATTAATGGAACCCAATACAGAGCCCCATAAGTAGACCCACATAAATATATTCAATTGATTTTGACAAGAGAGCAAAGGCAATACAATGCAGCAAAGATAATCTCTTTGACAAATGATGCTAGAATAACTGGACACCCACGAACAACAACAACAAAAAATGAATCTAGGCACAAACCTTAAACCCTTCCAAAATTAACTCAAAATGGATAATACGCATAAATATGAAATGCAAAACTATAAAACTCCTAGAAAATACCATAAGACGAAATCTAGACAACTTTGGGTTATGATGATGCCTTTTTATATACAATCTCAAAGGCACAATTAATAAAAGAAAAAAATGATAAGCTTGAATTCATTAAAATGAAAAACTCTGTTCCATGAAAGACTCTGTCAAGAGAATGGAAAGACAAATCACAGACTGGGAGAAAATATTTGCAAAAGACATCAGATAAAGGACTGTTATCCAAAATACTCAAAGAACTCTTAAAATTCAACAATAAGAAAATAAGCAACCTAATTAGAAAATGGACCAAAGACCTTAACAGACATCTTACCAAATAAGATATGCAGATGACAAACGAGCATATGAAAAGATGCTTCAAATCATATGTCATTAGGAAAATGAAAATTAAAACAAGAATGAGATAGCACTGCACACTTACTAGAATGGCCAAAATCCAGTACAGTGACAACACCAAGCGCGGGTGAGAATGTAGAGCAACAAGAACTCTCACTTATTGCTAATGGGAATGCAAAATGATTACAGTCACTTTGAAAACAGTTGGCAGTCTCTTACAAAACTAAACATACTCTTACACAACTAAGGCAATCACACTCCTTAATTTACCCAAAATATCGAAAAACTTATGTCCACATAAAAATTTACACATGAATGTTTATAGTAGCTTTATTCATAATTTCCAAAAACTTGGAAGAAACTAAATTGTCCTTTAGTAGGTAAATATATAAACTGTGGTCCACCCAGACGATGGAATATTATCCAACCCTAAAGAAATGAGCCATTGAGCTATGCAAAGATATGGAGAAATCTTAAATGCATAGTATTAAGTGAAAGAATCCAATTTGAAAATGCTACTATTATGTGATTCCAATTTAAAACATTCTGGAAAAGGTAAAATAATGAAGACAGTAAAAGGTTAGTGGTTGCCAGGGTTTAGTGTGGAGGGAGAGATGAAAAGGTGCAGCAGGGAGAATTTTAGGACAGCGAAACTAGTCTGTATGATATAGAATGGTGGATATATATTACTATACATACATTTGTTTAAACCAATAGACAACATCAAGCATAAGCCCTAAGATAAACTACGAACTCTGGGTGATTATGATATGTCCATATAAGTTCATCAATTGTAACAAATGCACCACTCTGTTGCAGAATTTTGAAATGGTGAGGTTGTCCATATGTGGTGGCAGGGAATATGGATAATCACCACTTTTCTCTCATTTGCTGTTAACCTAAAACTGATCTAAAAAGCAAAATCAAAAGGTAAAAATATAAAAATGAAAAGATAATAAAATTTGAGGATCAACCCAGGGTCTAATATCCACCTAATTGGAGATCGGAAAGAGAGAAAATGTAGGGAATGAAATTACTAAATAAATAGTGCAATAAATTTTTCCAGAATTAAGGGATACGAGTTTCCTAGAGTACTTGGTAAGTACTTGGTAAATCCACCAAGTGCTCAGCAAAATGCCCAAAAAGAAATGACCATTCTGAAGTGATTTTCTTATTTTCAGTGGGAGCTGGTCTATAGCACATGTGAAAGATATTTCTTTTTAAGTAGCTTTAATTTAAGGCTTAGAAATTATCACAGCCACTTCAGTGGAAGCTTTCATTAAAATCAGTTGGCTGAGCCAAGGTGCTAATGAGGTCCTAGTCACGGGCCCTACCCTGGGTGGGCCATTCAATTTATTCTTTTCCCTGGACAGCCTCTTAGCACTGAATATGAGGGAGGCAGGATTAGAAAGTATAGATGGGTTAAAACAAAACCACCCCCAGTATGAGAAAAAAAAAAGACACTTCAAGCTTATAGCACCTATTCTAAAGGAGTTGTGTATCTTCATATAGAAAATGCTGCCTCCCACTTTGCATAACCAAAATTTACAAATTATTGTACATGGCTGGATCTGTATCCTGAGGTATTCTCTGAAGATGAAAATAGTTGGGTTCTCTGATTTTTGTGTTTTTTGTTTGTTTGTTTGGGGTTGTGTGTGTGTGTGTGTGCGTGTGGTTTCCTGATTTTCTCTATTAATGTAAAAAATTCAAGCAAGAACCCAAAAGTAATTTTTCAGGCTAGTATTTCCAGGCACACTTTTTATATGCCAGTCAGATTATTGTGATAGGAATAGAATGAATTAAGTCACTTGCTTCTAGACGATGTTTGCGATTGATTTTCCAGAGCACCTTGGAGACTGTCATTTTATCTCCTACTGTTCTCAGGAAAAAGAAAAAATTGAAGATCTCTTTTAGCCAGGCACATGCTATTTTCCACCTATGCTCCTTGGCACCTACTACTGCACAGCACCACATGTTCTTTTCACCCAAATGGCTTGACTTTTACCATGTCTCTCTGAGTTTTTTTCCCTGCTGTCATCGTTCTTTGTCAAATTCTCTTCAAATGATTTTTTCTTGTTTCCTGTCTGTCCCTTTCTTGCTCTCTTTCTAATGACTCTTGGTGATATCCAAAAGGCTCATTTAGAAAATGGGGAAAAAAATCACTAAGAAGGAAAACATCTTTTACTCCAGATTTTTTCTCCCATTTAAACTATAATATTCTATTCATCTTAGAGGGTTTTTTTTTAAGTTTTCAAAAGTGACTATTAATCAAGCTACAATATGAGGTAGTGAGGAGTCCAGTCACCTTAATATGCCTCAGTCTTACCCTTTGTAAAAGACAGTCACTAAGTTGCCCAGAACTAATACCCCTTGAATATAAGTAATTCTTTTTTAAAGCCACTACCTTTTTCATTTGTCTCTGCCAAGGAATTCTGAGTAGAGTCCTCCCTGTAAAATGAAGAGACTGAGGGACATAGCTTCATCGTGATTGATGAGGGTCACATGGCTGGTCTGTGGTATTCAGAAATAGCCTGGTAAAACACCAGTACACCAGACAGTCTTCCTACTCAATTGTAAATCATTTAAACTCAGATTTAAGTATAATACCTTGCCTTGGTCTCAGTGCCACAGGAGTCATTTTATTGTTTCTGGCAGAGAAGGGGGAAAAATGAAAACTAATATAGTGCTTGAAGTTGAATCTCTTTAACAGACTAAGCTTAAAAAGAAGCTTACTTTTTTTTCCTTCAGTTCTTCCTTTTGCATCTACTTGGAGGAATATGTGAAAAATTTTAATTTGTTTTCTCTGGAGATAATTATCTCTGCTATAGGGGCAGAACCCTGAAAAAAATCAGGGGCGGTCCTAGCTTGGTCACTAACTAGTTGTTTCTTTGGACAAGTTGTTTCTTGACTCTGGCCTTCAGTTTTCTACCTATTAAAAATAAGGGTTGTAGCAGAAAATCTCAAAGGTCATTTTATCTCAACTTTCCTTGATGCCTTAAATAAATAAAAAGAAAACACGTTCTGTGAATGAGCACATGAAGTAAATAGGAAAGTAAGAAAAGAGACTAACTGGTTGGTCAGGACAGCAGACAGTGCACAAGGAAAAATAGAAAGAGGAATGATGCTGAAAAAGTATGAGTTGCAATTAGGAACCTAGGAATGAATTTTAGATATCATTTGATATAGGGCAGTAATTTATAAAGAACCTGAAGTCTTGGATTAGATGTACAATTTCCATCCCTAAGTTGTCCTTTTCGTAGGTTGATATTGTTACTGATCAAAGGAAACAGAATGGGCTGAAAGCAAGGAGTGTCTTGATCTTAAGGGTGATGAAAAATATGGAAAGATGGGAATCCTGACTGATGAAGGACCTCAGTAACGTACAGAGAATTGGCATCACTGTTTCAGCCAAACACCAATGACATTATTGGTAGCATAACAGAGCTTTTGACACTTCACAAACATTCTATGAGGCTGCACACCTATGTACACAAAGGTAGCCACATAAATTCATGTTGCTATAGTTAACATCTCTCTTGGGATAGCTCTGCTCTCTGTCACATTAGAGTAAATGAGTTGTTAATACATTTTAGAAGGTGACTCTGAACCAAGCTTCTCCAATTTAGGAATGCGTTAAGAATTTATTTGAGGGAATTGTTAAAATTCAGATTCCAGGGTACTACTCCGGAATAATCCAGTAGGTCTTTAATTACACTCACCAATCTGTATTTTCAAAAGTATGCTGGTTATTTCTAGTGTAAGTCAGAGCATACATGAGAAAGTCTAGGTAGAGAGACTAGATCAAACCCTTTCTACCTGGAACCTTTTCACATTAGACAAACCTTTTAAGCAAAGAGTTCCCTACAGTGAGTTTTCCACCACATCAAAAGGCAGAATACACAGAAAATTCAGCATAATCCAAATCCAAAGATAGTATTTACTTACTAATTATCCCCTTTATCTTTAGCATCCTCACATCAACTTACTGATTTTGTTCCTTGAGCATTTAAACATGCTCTAATCTACCCCGGACATTATTTTACTAACTTTCCAGCAGTATTTTGAAACATTTCCTATCCCCCATACTAATGACCACTCCCACTTTTTTAAAACTTTCTTCCCTGACTTCCATAACACATGCTCTCATGATTTAACTCTACTTTTCTGTCAATGGCCACTCAGTTTCCTTCCTGATCTCTTCCATCTTATCCCCATTCCTTATGGAATATTAAGCTGTTCCAGGCCCTCTTTTCATTCTAAGCACTTCTTCTTGAGCAAGGTCATTTTTTCAAGGGGCTTCAATTATCTGAATTTCCAGATCAGATCTGAGCTGAATAGCCAATAATATATTTGATTTCACCATTTGAATGATGCCCAAGAACCCCTAACTTAGCATCTCCAAATTTGCAAAACCCAATAGATCTACTGAAAAGACTAACCAGGAAAATTAAATAAAGGAAAGAAATGAAGAGACATCAGAATTGGAAGGAAAACTTTAAAACCATATTCACAGATGACATTGATTTATAGTGGAGACACCCTAAGGACTCTACTAAAAAAACTATTGGAGCTAATTAACATATTCGGATGTCTTTTATATCTTTCTTCTTGCCTGATTGCACTCGCTAGGACCTCCAATGTTATACTGAATAACTGGTGACAGTGGACAGCCTTGCCTTGTTCCTGATCTTAGAAGGAAGGTTTTTAGTTTTTCACCATTAAGTGTAATGTTGCCTGAGAGTTTGTCATAGAAGGCCTTTATTATGTTAAGGTACTTTCCTTCTATACAAATTTGTTAAATGTTTTGATTATAAATGGATGTTATATCTTGTTGAAGGCTTTTTCTGCATCTATTGATATGATCGTATGATTCTTATTTCTTAATTTGTTTATGAGGTGTATCACATTAATTGATTTACATATGTTGAACCATCGCTGTGCCTCTGAGATGAAATCCACTTGATTATGGTGTATAATCTTTTTACTATGTTGTATTCTGTTCTTTAGGATCTTATTTAGGATTTTTTGCATATGTTCATGAGAGATATTAGTCTATCGTTTTATTTTTTCATGTTATTCTTTACCAGGTTTTGGAATAAGGGTAATATTGTCCTCATAAAATGAATTGAGAAGTTTTGCCTCCTCTTTGATTTTTGGAAGAGTTTGAGGAGAATAGGTACTAAATCTTCTTTGAGTGTTTGGTAGCATTTACTGGTGAAGCCATCTGGTCCCGGACTTTCACGTTTTGGTAGATTTTGATGATTGTTTCAATATTTATACTGCTGATCGCGTCTATTTAATTTTCTAGTTCTTTGATCAGTCTAGGAAGGTTGTATTTTCTAACTACTGGTCATTTCTTCTAGATTGTTAAATTTCGGTGTTAAATACTTTTTCATGGTATTCTTTTAAGATGCTTTGTTTTTTTGTGATGTCAGTCATAATTTCCCTTCTTTCATCCCTGATTGTGTGTCCTTTCTCATTATTCTTTAGTGAGTCTAGCCAGAGATTTGTCAATTTTTATTAACCTTCTCAAAGAACCAGCTCTTTTGCATTTTTTCTATTGTTTTTTTTTTTTGTTTGTTTTCAATCGTACTTATTTTTACCCGAATTTTATTTCTTTCCTTCTGCTGACTAGGCTTAATCTGTTTCTTCCTTTTCTAGTTTTTTTTAAGATGAAGCATTAGGTTGTTTACTTGGGCTCGTATATTAATTTGTAGGTAGGCCTGCAATGACATGGACTCTTCTCCTATGACTGCATTTGCCATATCCCAAAAGTTTTGATATGTTGTACTATCATTATCATTCGTTTCTATTTATCACTTGTCCCTTTTTAATTTCTTTCCTGACCCAGTTATTTAAGCATGTTGTTGAATCTCCATGTATTTGTGATTCTTTCTGTTTTTTAATGCAGTTGATCTTTTGTTTCAAAGCATTGGCGATCGCGATAATATGGTTGGTATGATTTCAACCCTCTTATATTTGTTGAGGCTATCTCTGTGCCCCAGTAATGTGGTCGATTCTGGAGATGGTCCTTGTGCACTAAAGAATGTATAAGCAGCTGTTTGGGATGAAAGACTATGTAAATGTCAAACTATGTCCAGTTGGGCTAACATGTCATTTAAGGATGATATTTTGTCATTAAGGATGTTATTATAATGTGTCATTTAACAATGTGTTTTGGTCTTTCTCTCTTAGTTTTGTTAGTAATTGTTTATATATATTTGGGGGTCTCTTATTGGGAGTGTAGATATTAATAAGTGTTATTGTCTTCTTGGTGTATGATTCCCTTTATCATCATGAAGTGTCCATTCAGTATCTTTTTTACCTTTTTATTTTGAAGTCTATTTTGTCTGATATAGTACCACTACTTCTGCTTTTCTCTTGAATGCCATTGCTTGAAATATCATTTTCTACTCTTTCACTTTGAGTCTATATTTATCTTTGGAGCTAAGATGTGTCCTGGAGGCAGCATATGGTTGGGTTTTGTTTTTGATTCATTCTACAATCTGTGCCTTTTTATTGGTATTTCAGTCCATTTACATTTAAGGTGATTATTGAAATAGGAGCAGGTCTCTTATAGCCGTTTTATCTTTTGCTTTCTGGTAGCTTGGTGTTTCCATTGCTTCCTTGTCCTTGTGTTTCTGTTTTCTTTACTTTGGTTGTTTGGGGGGGGGTTCCCTCTGGTTTTCTTGTTTTTAGTTATATACTTCAGTTCTAATCTTCCGTGTGTGGTTACCATTATTGAATAGTAAAGGATATACAATATATATGTGTATATATATGTATATATATCCTTTATATATACACAATATGTATATATACATACATATAAATATACATATATATGTGTATGTGTTATATATATATATGTATGTATGTATGTATGTATGTATGCAGTCTTCCAATTTTTTCTGCACATGCCTTATCTCCACTTCCCCTTTGTAAATGTGGATCTTTGAAAATCCCCCCCTTTTCAGTCATTGTTATCTCAATTTGTTCCTATGTACGCTGAACATTCATTACTATCTTGTTATAGCAAATATCTTGTTATTGTTTAAGCTTAAAAACTCTTTGTTTCTTCTTAAGGGTTGCACTCCTCTGCTTCTATTTGCCTGATGGTCTCCTTACTCCTATTTAATTTTTGTTGTTGTTGTCCTTTTTTTTTTTTTAGATGAACTGACCCTTTCAGTATTTCCTGTAGTGCAGGCCTCTTAGGGGAGAATTCCCTCAATTTTTGTATGTCTGGAAAGTATTTATTTCTCTTTTATTATGTAAAGGAGAGCTTCACTGGATACATTAATCTAGACAGGTAGTTCCTTTGCATTTAAAGTTGAAATTTTTATTGTACTCCTTTCTGCTTGTGAGTTATACATCAGGAAGTCTAAAAAGATAATCAAGTAGGTTTTTCTTTTATAAGTTTACTGTTTTCTTCTACCTGGCTGCCCTGAGAATTGTTTTTGTCGTTGATTGTTTTATAATTTTAATTCAATGTGTCTTGGTGAAGGTATTTTTTGGTTGAAGTTCTGTTGACTTCTTGAATTTCATGCTCCAGCTATTGCTTAGATTTTGGGAAACTTCTCATCCATTATTTGTCTGAAAATGCTTTCTTATCTCTGCTCCTTTTCTCCCATTCGAGAATACCCATCATTCTTATGTTTCCTCTCCTGATAATGTCAGCTAGTTCTGTGTATTTCTCTTTCACTATTTTTCATTTTTTTTTCTCTCTTCTTGCTTCTGATTTATTTCTAGATTTCTGTCTTCAATATTACTGATCCTTTCTTCTATTTGGTCAACTCTATTTCCCAAGCTTGTTATTTCATTTTTCAACTCTTGCAGTGTGTTCTTTATCTCCAAAAGTTATAAAGTTATATTCTGTTCTTTTTGAGAGTTTCAGTTTCCTTTCCTCTGCTCATCTAGTTGTTTTTCCAATTCCTGAAATTGTTGATATGACTCATTTCGGAATTCACTGAGTTTTTTCAGAAGTACCATGGGATTCTCTGTCATTTAAAATTGCATATTTTATGTCTGTAAGCTTATTTTCTGGAGATTTCTCTCTTTATTTCTGAGATGCCTTGTCACCTTGAGTGTTCATGGTATTTAGTTGACTGTGAAATAGAAATCTATTCTGCTGGTTTTCCAGAAAAAAAGATTAAGTATATAAAGGTCTCTCTTTAGCCTGCTGCAAACAAGGTGCTTTTCTTTTGGTTTCCAGTAGGAGGCATCTGAGTCTCTCAGATCCCTGCTTTATAGAAAACCTTAAAATGCCCTTTTTGTTTTTCTGATAGGTATTTAATCATTCTACTACCCTATTTCAGTCCCTGTCAATATTAGCAAACAGTTTCAGTAATTTTGCTTCATATTTCCCCTGGAGCTCCAGGTTTTTGGTCTCTGAGGGTATGGGGAGAGGCCCTTTGGTTAGGGCTGGGGCTGCAGCTCAGCCTCAGTTTTGCAACTGGAGCAGGTAAAAATCAACTGTTGTTTTTCTTCCGTTTGCTTCTCTGCAATCTGTCCTGATGATTGCCATGCTGCCACTGGCAGCATGGAACTCACAGCACTTCCTGGGCAGAGCTGTTCAGGGAACTCCCCGCTCCTTCTCTCTTCCACCTCCTCTACAGGGAGCTCTCGCTGCAGCATGAGGCAGCTACTTTATTTTCCTAGTCCACTGCTTGACACCTGGGATTCTGACCTGTAGTAGCTCTTATGCACAGATCCCATGTTCAGACGTGCTGGAGTGTAGTTTGGGTCTTTTTTGTTGAGTTTTAGATGTTCAGCTTATTGTTGTTTCAAGGAGAGAGATCTGGGGACATTTCTCACTCTGCCATGAAACTTGTAATTTTTCTCTCTTGACTTTTTTTTTTTATATTGGAGTCTATTTCATCAGATGTAAGTACAGCTACATCCACTTTTCTTGAATGCCAGTTGTTTGGAATATCATTTTCCACCCTTTTCACTTTGAGCCTATATTTTTCTTTGCAGGTGAGATATGTGTCCTGGAAGCAGCATATGGTTGGTTTATTTATTTTTTTTTTAAATTTATTCATTTATTTTTATGGTGACATTGGTTACTGAACTCCAATAAATTTTAGCTGTACATTTTAACAGCAGGAACACATATATATTTATATTGCATGTTCACCTCCCATAGTTATGTTTCTTTCTGGCAACACATATTTGACCCCTTTTACCTCATCTAACTCCCCGCTTCACCTTCGGCCCTTCTCCTTACCCTCTGGTAACCACTAGTCTAGTTGTCCATGTCCAGGAGTCTCTGTTTGCGTTTTTGTTTTTTGATCCAATCTGCAACTTTATTTCTTTTTATTGATGAATTCAGTCTGTTTATTTTAGGGTGATTATTGAAATGTGAGATTTTCCTATAGTCATTTTATCTTTTGTTTTCAGGTAGCTTGGTGTTCAAATTGCTTCCTTATCCTTTTGTATCTGGTTTTGTTTTTGTTTTCTGTTTTTTGTTTTAATTTGGTGGGGGTTTGTGGACTTTCTCTCTGTTCCTTCTTATTTATGTTTACATATCTCAGTTCTGGATTTTTGGTTTGTGACTACCATTAAGATTATGTCAAGGATAGTTACATATATATATACATTAGTCCATTTTCTTCTGTGTGTACCTTATCTCCATTCCCCTTTGTGAATTTGGATCTTTACTGCCTCCCCTTTTCTGCTTTATTTTTTTTTTGTCTCGAATTGTCCCTATGCTTTTTTTTTGTCTCGAATTGTCCCTATGCTTGCTGAACATTAATTTTCTAACTTTTAATAGCAATTTTCTTATTGTTTAAGCTTGTAATACGTTGTTCTTAATAAGGATTGCACTATCCTACTTTAATCTGCTTATTAGTCATCTTACTCATAGTTTTGTATTTTATTATCCTTTTGTTTCTGTTAGAATGACCTCCTTCAATATTTCCTATAATTCAGGCCTCACAGTTCAGAATTCCCTCTACTTTTATATGACTGTAAATATCTTTATTTCTCCTTCATATCTAAAGGAGAGCTTGCTGGATACATTATTTTTTGGCTGGCCTTTCACTTAATAGTTTGAATATTTGATTCCACTCTTTCTTGATTGTATAGTTTGCTAAGAAATCTGAAGATAGTCTAATGGGTTTTCCTTTGTAGGTTACTTTCTTCTTTTCCCTGGTTGACTTGGGAATTCTTTCTTTGTCATTAATTTTGAAATTTTAATATAATGTGTCTTGGAGAAGGCCTTTTTGAGTTGAGATAATTGGATGTTCTGTTTGCTTCCTAGATTCGAAGATCCAGCTCATTCTTTAGATTTGAGAAATTCTCATTAACAATTCGTTTGAATATGCTCTCTGTTCCCTTCTCCTTTCTCCTTCTTGTGTACCCATTATTCTTACATTGTTTTTCCTAATGGTGTCAGATACTTCTTGTAGAGTTCTTTCACTATTTTCATTCTCAGGTCTCTCTCTTCTTCCTCTGAGTTATTCCAGATTTCTGTCTTTGATATTACAGATTCTTTCCTACATCTGGTCAGCTCTATTTCCTAAACTTCTATTTCACTCTTTATATTTTTTTAATGTGTTCTTCATCTCCAGAAGTTCTATTTGGTTCTTTTATAGGGTTTCAATCTCCTGGCTAAAAAACACATTTTGTGTTTCTAAGTTTTTGGAATTGTCTATCAGATTTTTTTTTTTGCATCATATGAGTTTTTTCAGTAGTGCCAATCCTGAATTCTCTGTCATTTAAATCACATATTTCTATGTTTTTAAACTTATTTTATGGAAATTTTTCTCTTTCTTTCTGAGCTGCCTGGTCACCTTGGTTGTTCATGGTGTTTGATGGATTATTTTCCTCCTCCTAGGCATTAATGTTAGCATATTCTGCTTTTTTTTTCCAAAAAGAAGATTTATTATATAAAAGTTTCTCTTTAACCCATTGATAGGAAGAGGGTTTTTCTTTTGATTTCCAGTAAGTGGCATCCAAGTCTCTTGGATCTCTGCTTTGAAGCTAAAATTGCTTTTTTCAATCTGTGCTCATGGTCCCTAGGTTCCAGTGCCTTTCTCTGGTACTGGCCATGGTTTATATTTCCCTATGGCTCTGTGGTGCTAGGTCTAGGAGGATATGGGTAGAAGGACAGAGCACTCTGTATTGGAGGTGGGGAATGGGAGTGTTGCCAGGCTCTGTGTCTTAGATTCCCACTGGGCAATGGCAGCTACTAAGACACAGTTGTTGCCCTTCTGCAAGTAGTAATAACACCACTTTCTGCCCTGACTCCTGGAATCTGCTTTGTGGAACAAATTGATCCCTCAAGCAGGGCTGGTTGGAGAAATGGCCACAAATTCTCCCCTCCCCCTCCTTCTGCAGGGAGTACCATCCACGTATGGGATCTCTTTTGTTTCTCCCAATCTATATCCCAGACTCACTCAGTTCCATCTTTTTGGAGCTCTGATGCAGAGATTTCTTAGACATGCTTGTGTGCAGGTTGGGTGTTATTGAATTTTAATTTTTCAGCTCTTTATTTCAAGGGGAAGAGATCTGGGGAGATTCCTCATGCCACCATGCTTCAGATGTCACTCCAGCAATGTCATAGATTAATTGACCATATAGGCATGCATTTATTTCTGGGCTATCTATTCTGTTCCATTGATCTATATGTTGGTTTTTATGCCAGTATCATGTTGTTTTGATTACTATAGTCTTATAGTACTGTTTCCTATTCAGATAGTACAATATCTCAACTCTGTTGTTCTTTCTCAAATGCTGTGACTCTCCAGGGTCTTTAGTGGTACCATATAAATTTTAGAACTATTCGTTCTAGTTCTGTGAAAAATGCCATTAGTATTTTGATAGGAATTGCAACTGAATCTATAGATTGCTTTAGGTAATATGGACTTTTTAACAATATTATTCTTCCTATCCATGAGCACCGTATATGCTTTCATTTATTTGAAACTTCTTCAATGTCTTAGAGTTTTTTGAATACAGGTATTTTACTTCCTTGTTTAATTTATTCCTGGTTATTTTTAATGCAATTATAAATGGAATTGTTTTCTTAATTTCTCTTTCTGATAGTTTGTTATTGGTGTAAAAAAATGTAACTGACTTCTGAATATTTATTTTGTATCCTGCCTCTTTGCTAAATTCATTTATCAGTTATAACAGTTTTTTTTTTTTGGTGGAATTTTTTTTTGGGGGGGTGGAATCTTTAGAGTTCATTTCATCTGCAAATAATGACAGTTTTGCTTATTTCTTTCCAATTTGGATGAATTTTATTTCTCTTTCTTGTCTGATTGCTGTAGCTAAGACTTCCAATATTATGTTGAATAGAAGTGGTAAAAATTGGCATCCTTGTCTTGTTCCTAATGTTAGGACAAATGTTTTTAGCTTTTCCCTGTTAAGTATGATATTACTTATGGGTTTGTCTTATATGGTCTTTATTATGTTGAGGTATTTCCTTTTATTCCCACTTTACTGAGAGTTTTTATCATAAATGAATGCTTTTTTTTGTCAAACACTTTTTCTGTATCTACTGATATATGATTTTTATCTTTTTGCTTATGTGGTATATCATATTAATTGATTGCAAATATTGAATCAACTTTGCAGCCTAGGGGTAAAAAAAAACCTTACTTGATCACTGTATATGATCTTTATAATAGTATTGTTATTAGTTTGCAATATTTTATTGAGACTTTTCTACATCATATTCATCGAGAGATATTCTAGTATAATTTTTAAATGATTTTAAAATAATTTCTTTTATCTGGTTTTTGGAGTCAGGGTAATATTGTTCTCACTAAAAATAAGCTCAGGATCCTTCCCATCTTACATTTTTTGGAATACTTTGAGAGGTAATAGGTGATCATTCTTCTTTGAATGGTTTGGCAAATTCATTTGTGAAGTCATCTGGTTCCATGTAACATTGATTTGTTGGGCAGTTTTTTTGATAACTGATTTAATTTCATTATAGCAACTTGGCATGTTCAGATTTTCTGTTTTTTCTTCATTCAGCTCTTGGAATCATGTATTTATTCTAGGAATTTTCTATCTTCTTCCAGATTGTAAGAATTTGTTAAGCACCATAATTGATAATACTATTTCTTATAATTCTTTTTGATTTTTACGGGTCAGTTGTCACTTCTCTTTCATTTTCTGATTTTAACATTTGGATTCCTCTCTTTTTTTCTTGATGAGTCTGGTGAAAGGTTATCATTTTATTATCTTTTCAAAGAACCAGCTCTCAATTTGTTTGTTTGTTTGTTCATTTTTAGATTTTTATTCTCTATAGTTTCATTCTGATCTTATTCACTCCCTCCTTTTACTCACTCTAGCTTTGCTGTTTTTTTTCTAGTTCCTTTAGCTGCTAGGTTAGCATTTTATTTGAGATTTTTTTTTGAGATAGGCCTGTATTGTTATGTTTCCCTCTTAGGTCTGTCTGCTTTCATAGTGTCCCATAGATTTGGGTCATTGTGCTTTTCATTTTTATTTGTCTCAAGGGATCCTTTCGATTTTTTCCTTGACCTCATTGCTAACCAATTCATCATTTAGTAGCATGTCACTTAGCCTCCCATGTGTTTTTTTCAGTTCTTTCTTATAATTGATTTCCAGTTCTATACCATTGTGGTTGGAGGAAGATATAATTTCAATCCTCTTAAATTTACTGAGACTTGTTTTTGTGGCCTACACATGTTGTCTATCTTGGAAAATGTTCTGTTTGCACTTGAAAAAAATGTATATTCTGCTACTTTGGGGTGAAAATGAATCTAAAAAATCAATTTAAATTAATCTGGTCTAATGCTGTATTAAGGCTGCCTGTTTCCTTGTTGATTTTCTGTCTGGAATATCTAACCTTTATGT
Source organism: Eonycteris spelaea (assembly GCA_003508835.1). Classification (NCBI taxonomy): domain Eukaryota; kingdom Metazoa; phylum Chordata; class Mammalia; order Chiroptera; family Pteropodidae; genus Eonycteris; species Eonycteris spelaea. The sequence goes on along the minus strand of PUFA01000638.1, from coordinate 105,217 downwards.
CCAATGGGGTGTTAAAGTCTTCTACTATGACTATGCTACTGTCAACTCTCTCCCATTGTATACATCATATATTTGCTTATATTTTAGGTTCTCCTATGTTGGTGTGCATAAATATTTTCAAGGGTTTATACTTCCTCTAGTTTGTACTGATCCCCTCATAACTATGAAATGTTTCTTCTTTATCTCCTTATTATCAGCTTGTTTTAAAGTCTATTTTATCTAAGTATTGCTACCTCAACTTTTTTTCTTTTCCATTTGCATGAAATATATTTTTGCATCCATCTTAACTTTCAGCTGTATGTGTTTTTTAGTCTGTAGTAGATCTCTTTGTACAGCATATGTATGGGTCTTGTTTTCTACCCTGTATCTTTTGACTGGAGCATTTAATCCATTTACTTGAAAGTGATTATTGCTAAGTACATAGTTATTTTCCATTTTATTATTCATATCAATGGGGTTCCCCTTCTTCTTAAATAAGTTCCTTTAACATTTCTTGTAATACACAGTTTGCTGGTAATTAATTCCTGTAACTTCTTTTTTGTCTGCAAAGCTCTTTATCTTCCAATTTTAAATAACAGCTTTGTTGGGTAGAGTAGTCTTTGGCGTTGTGGGTCCTGTCTTTTATGATTTGAATATTTCATGCCAATCTCTTCTGGCCTGAAATTTTCTATTGCGCGAAATCAAGCTGGTAGTCTTATGGGAAGCTCCCTCGAAGATAACTAGTTGCATTTCTCTTGCTGCTTTTAAGATTCCTTCTTTGTTTTAACTTTTGTCATTTTAAATTACTGATGTGTCTTGGTATGGCCTTTGGGTTCCCTCTTGGTTAGGACTCCTTGTGCTTCCTGGACTTGTTGTCTATTTCCTTTGCCAGGCTAGGGAAATTTTTCAGTCATTATTCTCTTCAAAAAGTTTTTCGATTCCTTGCTCTCTCTCCTCCTTCTGGTACCACCGCTATGATATATGTTGTTGCGCTTAATGTTGTCTCAGACGCCCCTAAACTATCCTCATTTTTTGTTATTCTTTTTCTTATTGTGTTCCATTTGAGTATATTCTGTTACATTATCTTCCCAAATTGCTGATTTGATCCTCTGCTTTATCTAATCTGTTGTTGATCCTTCTAGTGTATTCTTCATTTCAGTCATTTTATTCTTCTATTCTGACTATTTTTTTTAAAAGATTACTATGTCCTTTTTTTATGCTTACTATCTCTTGTTGAAGTCCTTACTAAGTCCCCGAGCATCCTTATAACCAACTGTTTTGAACTCTGTACTTGCTAGATTGCATGCCTCCATTTCTTTTAATTCTTTTCTGGAGTTTTTTTTTTTTTTCCCTATTCTTTCATTTGAGACATGTTTCTTTGCCTCATTTTGGCCGCCTCTCTGGTTTTTTTTTCTATGTATTGTAGATCTGCTACACTCCAGTCTTCACAGGGTGGCAGGGTTGCTTTTGTAGGTCTCCTGTAGGGATCCAGAGGCACAGTTTCCCTGATTGCCTGAGTCAGGTGCCCCAGGAATGTCCCTTGTGTGGTCGTGTGTGCCCTCCTGTTGTAATTGGCCTTAATTTCTGTGGCATGGCAGTGGGTGGGATTAACACTCAGGCTGAGTAGCTGTAAAGACTGACCATACCCACAGTAAAGAAGCTGTTGTGTGGCGATTGAGAGGGTGCTGACTCCAGGAAGCAGGATTAGCCCATGTAGGCTCTGGTGCCTGTGCAGACCACCCTTTTGGTGAGCTAGTTGTGGGGCTAATTGAGTGGTTCTCTGTTGTAATCTGAAGCCAGCCACTAGTACATTGATTCTCGGGTCTCTTGGAGGGACTCCTGTGCAGGCTAAGTTCATCTGCTCTCTGTGATCAGCCCAGAACTACCTGGCAGGAATGACAAAGTGATCAGTCACTTCCTTTGCTGGACTTGGAAGCACATGGACCTGAGGCTGCCCCATCAATACCAGTTCTGGAGCAGTTCAACAAAAGGCCCAGGGTGTTGTGGTTCGATCAAATCTAAGACTCGTGGAGCCAATTGAGATGAATTGTGAGCCTTTATTAGCCAGCCGGCGACTGACTCTCTACCATGCAGGGTTAGAAGAGATCAGTCCAGAGCTCCCAAAAGAGGCAGTTTATAAAGCCTAGAACCACACCTTGGTTAACATCAAACAAGATTAACAAGCAAGCGGATTACAAAAGCAGAGTAAATCCTTAATGCTGGTTTACTGGAAACCCCTTAACAAGGGCACCCCAAGACCTGCTACCAACTGCTGGATACCACTAGAACTCAGCTGCTGAAAGAGTCTTGGACAACACATGAGTTGGGTGAGGTGGGATCTCAGGGAATCACCAGGTTGAGGCAAGAGGTATTCAGCAGATTAATGCAGATTCAGATTTGGCATCATTGCTGAGACTGGGCCATTCATCAAAAAGCTCAGAGCACATTGAGGCCAGCCATTGCCTGCTTAGGGCCTGTTGGTCCTTGAGAGTTGTCCAAGAAAGACTGCAACGTAAGCTGGAACTGGCTGTTGGCAGCCAAAATTGCTTCCGTTGGTAAGAGAGTTGTGCGGGGCAGTGTCCAAGGAATCCCCAGGGTGGAACATGTGGATTTCAGCAGGCCAATGCAGATTCAGATTGCCTTGGGGTAGGGAGGGTTCAACACAGGAAAAAATGGTATCCATGTGCAGGCTGCATGGGAGAAGGGCTCAACACAAGGACAATGGTGCTATTCCTCTAGTCCTTGCACTGAAGCCACATAATTTATTTCTCTGGTCCCTCCTAAGCCAGCATCCCTCCCTGGAGCCCAAGGTGAGTTCCTAGGAGTGAGAGAGTCTGTGCACAGACCCTTTAAGAGGAATACCTGTTTTCTAGCAGCCTTCTGTCTCACCTAAATCCACACTGTGGACAAAATCCATACTGATTTTTACAGTCAGATGTTGTGGAGTTTCTCTTCCTGGCACTGGTGCTCTGAGCTAAAGACAATGATGTGGGGCTGGGACCCCTTGTTATTCAAGGTACCTCTGCAGCTGAGATACTCCACCTGATTCTCAACTGCCACCCATGGGTGTGGGGCCAGACTTTTCTTCATGTCTCCAACCCTTCTACCAGTCTTGATGTGGCTTATTCTTTACATCCTTGGTTATAGGACTTCTGTTCAGCTAGTCTTCAGGCTGACTGTTCTATAATTTAGTTGTAATTTTAATGGGGTCACAGAAGTGGCAAGTGCAGTATTTACCTACTCTGCCATCTTGACAGGAACCTGATATTATCATTAAAATAGGCTTTCAGGGACTACTGTTCTTTTTGTTTTTTAATCCCCCCTTCCAACTTCTACCCCTGACCTACAGATATTGCCATCTCCCCTTAATACTGGATCTCTGAAGGTGGGGTATCTCCTCCTACATGCTCGTGGCACACACCAGGGCCTGGCACACCCGGGCCTGGTGTACCCAGTGTATGGACCATGGCTCCGCTGGGGCACGAACCAGGACCTTCTCCGTGTACAGCAGACATTCTAATCACTAATCTATGGAACCACCCCCAGGGACTACTATTTCTTGAGGGAGAAAGAAACATGTATCTGAAATTTATCAATTTCTTTACTTTCACTTTGATTTTTCTTTTGCTTAATTTAAGCATTTAAGCAACTAGACACTTTTCATACTTGAAAAGATAACATGTATATTATTTATATTAAAAATTTCTATGTGTCCATTTATTAATACTATATGTTAAAAGCGATGCTCAGAATAATGTTCATTAATCTTAGCAGGTAATGTTTATAAAGTGTTTTCTCTCTGCCATGTAGCAGAGTAAGCACTTTAAATGGATTATCATATTGTTATGATAATAATCTTATAAAGAGGTACTATTTTTTATTCTTCCTTACTCAGATAAGGAAACTAAAGAACAGTAATTGTTATTCCTAGTTGGTGTAGTTTTGGAGGGATTCCCCCCCTTTTTTATGCACTTTTCTATATTGTTTGCTTTTTATAATGAGTATATATCTTTTCTCCAAAAATGTGGAAGCTATTCTAAAATTATGTTTTTAAATAAATAACTGTGAAGATTCCCCAGGGTTCAGTCTCGAGTTTTCTCTTTCTATTCTGAACTCCTTCTAGACCATATAATCAACTCTCATAGCTTTGAATACCTTCTATTGGAAAATGGCTCCCAAATTTATATTTTCACTTTGTAGACTTCCTTCTATGCTCTGGACACATATGTCCAACTATCAACTAGACACTTCCTCTTGTATTTTTCATACGTGCCTGAAATTCAACATGTTCAAAAACTATACTCATCACCCCAAACTGGTCCTTTGTGTTTTCTAATCCCAGGGATGGCGTCACTCTCCACTCTAATGCAGAAACCAGAAATATATGAATCATTTTTTATTTCTCCCTTTATCGCATCCTGTACATCTAATTTATCACCAAGAACATGTTACCTCTAAAATATATATATCTGGAGAAATAGGCTATGATGTTACCATAAATCTGTTTGTCTTTCTCCCTCTCCACTACCACTTCCTTAGCTAACATCATCTCTTGTAATTACCTCTTAACTGGTCAACCTTTTATAATTCTTGTTCCTTTGCAATTTGTTCTCACAGCATCCAGAGGGATGCCAATAAACATAAAGGAACTGTGTATCTCCCTGCTTACAACCCTTCAATGAATTCTCATTGTTCTTAGAATAAACTTCAAATGCCTTACCATGCCCTATGACAGAAACTGTAAGTTGCCTACTCAATATATTTCTCCCTTCATAACAAAACCAGGATTTTGTTAGGAGTAGTAATAGACAGAGTTGAAAATAAAATCTTCCCAGACTCCATTATAGCTAGGAGTGTCCATCCAACCGAATGACCAATTATATAGGCAGAAATCCATAGGATAGGGCTTCTGGGAAAACTTACTTTCCTGATGGAAAGAGACAGACTCAGCTGCCACATGTCATTTGCCCTTTGCATTCTCTCTTGTTTTCTCGCCTGGTGTAGAACAGCTATCTAAATATGAAGAGGAAAGCCATGCGCAAAGGATCACAAAAAAAAAAAAAGATAGAACTTGCTGAGCCCTGGACTACTGACATTTAGGCTTCATTATATCAGAAAAAAAACCCCTTGTTTTGTTAAACAACCATAATTTGGTTTCTGTTAGATGGCCAAACACAGTCCTAATAGATATGGTTACTGCTTACCTCTTCAGCCTTATCTCAAACAATTCTCATTCACTGCATTACAATCACCCTCTACTCTTCAAACACAACCTCTTTTCTGCTTCAGGGTGTTCGTGTGCTGTTCTCTCTGACTGGAATAATCTTTTCCCCACTCTTCACCAGCTAAATTCTACTCATTATTCTGGCCTGAGCTTAAGGGACATCTCCTCGGCATAGACTTCCTTAAACCCCCTTAATCCAAATTAGGTGCTTTCATAGCACCTTGAACTTTTCCTTCTTAGCATGTTTTATAATTTATATTTTAAATTATTTACAGAATTTTTTTCTTTTATTTTAACTTCTCTCTCCCCTAGCAAACTCTGGGCTCTATAAGCTCAGAGACTGTCGGGTATTAAATATGTATCCAGCCCTTATAACAGTGCCTGCTACAGAGAGGGCACTGAATAAATAGTTAATAAGTTAACAATCTACTGAAATTTCATGTGCCATTTTCTCTGCTCTCCTGAATCAAACTTAATTACTCCTCCATGTATGCTTCTATGGTACATTTTTTTACCTCCATTTTAATTCAATACTTTTAATAATAAGGCATGTTTTAAATGATCTCAAAGTCTGTTCAAGAGGAAAAACATTAAAACTAGTTATAATACAGTATAATAAGTGCAACATTTGAAGTATGAGCAAGATACAAAAATAGAACAAGGAAAGGGTGATGGACTCAAAGTGGTAAGGATAAAACCAGGGAAGGGTTTTAGGAGTTGGTAACATCTAGGAAGCATTTTGAAGGTTAAATGGAAATTTTCCAGGTAGACAAGGGGAGGAAGAAAAATCCAAACAGAATATAGCACGTATGAATGCCCTTAGTGTGAAAAAACAGGGTGCTCATTATCGATAAAGTGTAAAGAAGGCATTAAAAGCATGTGTGAGTAATATTGTTGAGGGGGAACTATCTAACACAGTAAACAGGTTTTTCTGTGAGACTGCTCTTATAACTTTCTTTTTTTTTTAAGTTTGGCCAAAGAATTGTAGAGCAAGTAAAACCACAACTTATATTTCATAAGTTGTATAATCAATTTCAAGCATGATTATGTCTGCCAAAATTATTTTCCTTCAAGACATTAGTGAATGGATGCAATAACATGTAAATCTCTATGAAAAATATTGTCCAAAATCAAGGTTGGAGAAATAGGCTATGATGTTACCATAAATAGTTTTGATTTTAGAGACGATGAATAGATACAGAAGGATTTTAAGCAAAGGAAAGGTTATACTGCTGTTCCATGCCCTTAGAAATATCTCCTTGAAGGCAGTGGATTCAAGGCTAGGAAATCAGTTAGGCTTCTATTGCAAGAGTAGAAATAACTATGATAACTTCAACTAAGGCAGTGACAATTAAGAACAGAGAAGATAGGATTGAGGAGATCATTCAGAGGCAAAAACTGACTAGAGTTAATCATTGATTAGGCATGGGGTATGAACAAGAAGAGGAAAAAAATCAAGGATCATTGGAATTTTGTATTCTAGAGACTGGTCATTGTGTCATTTAGTGAGAGAGGTAATACAGAAGGAAGAGTATGTTTGGAAAGAGAGATAACTAATCCAGTTTGGGGCATGTGGTATTGGAGGTGCCTGTGGGCTATCTAAGTGGAATATCCATCAGGTTAGATGAACACATGGATCTAGAGCCCTAAGAGAGCAGCCTGAGTTAGAGAAATAGATTTGAGACCTGTCAAAGAAGATAACAACCTAAATTAAGGCTTTAGTAGTCAACATAGAGAGGAAAGAATGACTTGGAAAGTTATAAGAATTTAAAATTGATAAGACTTGGTGACATATTGAATAAAGGGAATGTGAAAAAGAAAGGGGAGTCTAGGACAAACCTCACGTTTCTGGTTTGGAGCCTGAGTGGGACCAGGTGATGGTCCCACCGTTATGGACTGAACTATGTACCTCCCTCCACTCTAATTTCATATGTTAAAGTCCTAGTATCTATTATTCAGAATGTGACTGTATTTGAAGATAGGGCCTTTAAAGAAGTGATTAAGGAAAAATCAGGTCCAATTGATAAGCCCTAATCCAATATGACTGATATCCTTGGAAAAAGAGGAATTAGACGTAGACATGCATAGAAAGAGAATGCTATGTGAAAATGAAGGCATCTTCAAAGCAAGGTGAGAGGCCTCAGAAGAAACCAACTATGCTGACACCTTGACCCTTGGACTTTTAACCTCCAGAGCTGTGAGAATATAAATTTCTATTGTTAACCATCCAGTCTGTGGTGCTTTGTTATGGCATCCCTAACAAACTAATATAGCCACCAACTGAGATTAGGAATATGGGACAAGAAAGTAGGTTGGGAAAAGGAGTTATTGAAAAAAGAAGAGTTTGATGCAGGACATGTTGGGTTTGAGATTTCTGGGGTACATCCAGGTAGAGATATTCAAATGGCTTTGAAATTCAAGAGATAGAGCAGAGTTATATATGTAGGTTTAGAAATCATTGACGCATACATAGGTGATATTTTAAACTGTGGAGTGAATGAGATAATCTAAGAAATGTATATGAATGAGAAGGTCATCAAGGACAGAACCAAAGGATGTGAACATTGAAAAAACAGACTAAGGAAGAGAAACTAGAAAAGAAAATAATCTGAGAGAAGAAGAAAGAGAAAAACATATTTAAACTTTTTAATCTTGTTTTTAATTATAATGAGTTGAGTATATATTGATCTCAGTCCTCAAGGAGCTTTAACATAGTGGAAGAGGCAATACTTGTTCATTTCTGACTCTTCAATGCCAAGTGCATTGCCTGACATTTAACATCTCTGCAATAAATATTTGTTAAATCGAATGGAAATGAAATCAGGACTTCATTCCTTTTTGTTTTGTTTTGTTTTGTTTTGTTTTGTTTGCTTATTTCTGGAGTGTGCAGCATGTATTGCCATTGATATTTTAAGTTCACAGTGAAAAATCATTTCAATGTGTCCTAGCCTTGGTCCCCTTCCAAACCAACCCCAAGGACAATAGTTTTCATTATAACCTTCTGTCTTTGCCATTCTGGATGGAATTCTGTGCACAGAAGTTATATACATATATGGGTATATCTATGTAACAAATCGCAGTGCAGGAGCCCCCTGGGCTACCTCAGGCTCTGGTTTGACATATTGAGCCATATAAATTCAGCTTTTCCTCTGGTATCTGTTAGCCGACCCACTTGCAACTCCACCTCAGCAGTGGTCTCAGTTCTCTCAAAGCTGGGAAAGAGTACTGTGTGCTGAAAGACCATGGCAAGAATCCTCCGGAGAACTGTGAGGACTGTCACATTCTAAATGTAAGTTGATTCATATTTTTTCCCTTTTGAGTAGAAGTATGGTTTCGTAGATTTATTATTTTGCAATGTGAACATTAGAAAGTGAAATCAAAAGTGAATTATAGCTTGCTATTTTAAGGATTACTGTGTATTTTTTTTTCCTGTCATTTGCTTAGGCAGAAGCTTTTAAATACAAGAAGATATGTAAATCACTTAAGATTTGTGGATTGGTGTTTGGTATCCTGACCTTGACTCTAATTGTCCTGTTTTGGGGAGCAAGCACTTCTGGCCAGAGACACCCAAAAAGTAAGTAAATGAACATTATTGTCCAATGATTCTTTTGAATTTGATTGAACTTAATTACTGATTGGCATGTATGTTACTCTGAAAATGAAAATCATTAAATCCTTGTTTGTGTTTTTCTAGTAATATAAAAAAAATAATGAAGATTTTGCTCTCTTTTATTTGCTTAATTATTTTTGGTAAGGGAAAAATGTGCTTTTCTGTATTTCAGTTAGTAATAATAGGATTACCCATTCTTTTAAATGCTTGCTTTAAGGAGTTAAGATTTTTCCTAGAAATAAATTTTTACTGTAAAAATAAAATACTTTCCATCTTTCTTTCAATTATCTGGGCAGAAACTGATGGAAAAGAATATAACAACACATAAGAGGAAAACACCAGAAATGGCAGCAAAGGATTTTTAAGGATTATGTTTCTGACTTAATGCATCTGCTGTGAGGACAGGCAATAAACTTCTTTGCAGAAGGAGCAATTCTAATACCTGAGTTCACATTTATTTATGACTTAAAAAATAAACTAAAGCTTTTCAGCTCCTCACCAGTCATAATCGTCAATGTCCCACTGAGACAGTAATGCCACAGGGTAGAAATAAGTGACACAAAGTCATAAATCACAGGTATCTCAGAAAGCTTCTGCTATTAGTGTCATTTGGTGAAACTTGGTGGCCATTGTACTTGGTATTAGTGTACCTTATTGTTATTGTTACTTTCAGGCTCACACACAATGGATACGTTTAGATGTGACCTAAAGAAAATCATAGTCTCTTCACATTAACAATTTTCATTTGAAAGATACTTAATAAATGTACAAGCTACAGTGTGAAATGGTTTCTGGCTTTGCCACATTTTTCTTTCTGCAAGTGGGTCGCTGTTATTGTTACTGTTGTTAATTTGTTGTCATAAGATGCCCATTTCTCTTTAATAATAGATGGAGAAAGGGAAAGGCACAAATGGAGGGACAATGAGAAACAAGAAGAAAATGGGTTGTTGCATGGACCATTAGGAGCCAAAGGAGCAATAGGAGCAGAGAGGAAAGAATATGGATTGATGCAGAAGGAGAGGCAAAAGAGGAGAGAAAATAGAAAATCAACTGACAAGTGTCCAAAAGAAAACAGAGAAGTAAGGCAGAACTATCTTGAATTCTTCACCTCTGCTACCATACTCACTTTCATTTAGGCCTAGAGGCTACCTTATTTTAAGTAGGAAGGAGAATGAAGAACAAATCACCCTACTTTGTTTGCCTTTTTACTTATACCTTGTTCCAAAAAGAATTTCAGGCATCACTCAATGCATACATTTAGCCTTTGCTCCCACTCTTGCTCTCGTTCTCACAACAGCACTCTCGTTGCTCCTTGCTTGGAACTACTTACTATTCACAAGTCTTTATAGAGAAACACTTGCATTCAGGCTAGCAAGGAGGGCAAAGCAATCGAGATCAAGAGAAGCAGCAAATGAAATAAGAGTGTCAAAATGTATTCCAATCCAATTCTCCTACCCCTTAGTAATCCACAAGGTGATATGTTGCCCTGCAATTGAATCTTGATCCCTTTTGATGAGTTAAAAGACAATCAACCTTTTGTTCTCCATGGTCATAATGTAGTTAACTGAGTATAGTAGGTAGCTAGCTTTTTTGACCACCCATACGTACATACATAAACATGGGACCAAATAGCCTTTCTTGTTTTGCTGTAGCCATTGGTACTGATAATGCTATTCTGAAAGAGTTTATGTGTTTTTCTAAACTTACAATGCTATTTGCTCCATGCGACTATAAATGAATAGGTGGGGAACTTGCTTTTATTTAGCAAGGTTCCAAACTCACTACAGTGCCCATGGACTCCTCTGCTTCCATATTATACAATCTTTGCTTCTCACTCTAGTTCTCTTTTTTGATGGATTTTGAGAAGTAATCTGTGATTCCTCAAACCAAAAGTGAAACCTAGTCAGTGCTTGTGCAGAAGAGGTAGTGTATGCTACTGAATGAAGTTTATCAAGAATCAAATCTTTTTCAGCAAAGGAATTCTCAGAAATGAACAAAGTTATTTGAAGTAACCTGGTAAAAGACAATAGATGTCCTGACGCAGTTTTTCTACCTTTCACAAAGGTTGTTTGTTCGCCATTCCAATGGGAAGTTGCAATTTATTATCTTCAATATTTAAGTCTTGGCCTTTGCCACAAGACCAGTCTGGATCCATAGCAATCTAAGGAACCAGCTAGAGATTTAGATGCTTCACTCAGTCTAAACACTGCCTTCAATTCCCAAAGAGCTCAAGAGGCCATCTATGGTCTAATATATATGGTCTAATTATTAGCTAATACTGCCAATAAGCCTGCCTAAGAGCTGACTTTATGAATCCCGAGAAAAGAAGAGTAGTCAGATTAGTCTTGGAAGTTGATTTACGTAGGAAAAGGCTCCAGGAAACTTGCGCAAATTAAAGACTCCTCCCTCCCTGCCTTAAGACTATGACCTAGCAGGAAAACAAGTTAGCAGATTAAATCCAAGGCTCTTCTGGACTCCTATTTATAAGCCTATGGGACCTATGGGGACTTGGGCCCTTGGTGGAGAGAACTGTTGATGCTGTTGTGTTTATGGGTGGTAGCGACTTATTTGCTGTCCTCGGGCTTCCTCTAAAGCTCTTAGTGTTTGCTCCTCTAACCTCCACCACATCTCCTTTTTATCTTTTTTTTTCAACATCTGTTTATAATAAACAGTGTTTAACTTCCCACATCTGGTGTTGACATTTCCAAGCCAGTAAGTCCTCCCCTCCTTCCATTATCTCCCACCTTACTGTGTACAAAAGATCCAAATTCTTGATCCCAAAAGGAAAATTAGTTATGTTTGATACCCTTTCCTCACACACTTCGGAAATGAGCACATGTGAATTGTTCACATGCATGCACATGCAGACACACACACACACACACACACACATGCATGCACCAGAGAGAGAAAGAGATCAAAATAAAGTAAAACAAGGAAGACTAAGTCTGGGTGAGCTATTGCACTCTCTTACAGGCATACAGGCACCCTAACCACAACCACATATAGGAGCCACTTGAGCTGAATGAAAGCCAATCGTTCAGCTCTGTATTCAGGTTTCCTAACCAAGGAGAGGGACCTATTCAATTCCAGAGATTTCGAGAGAAGTTCACAAGATTTTACTTCCAGGAAGTGACTGCCCAGGGATCTTGGAAGCAAATTCCCTGAAGAAACGTTCTTGCTTAAAACTCCCTGTATTACACATTTAACTTGAAACAATTAGAAGCTAACTCCCTAGCTAATTAATCCAATATGGAGAAAACAAGTCAGAAAACTTCAGCCCTTAAACTAACAGTTTTTAGATGCAGCACAGACCTTGTAATCTTTCCTTTCAATCCTTTGTAGAATGAGACAGAAGAATAATAAAATAAATAAATGAAATGATGCTCTTCCTGAAATATCTAGGAACTTCCTGGCAATTTTAGGGCTGTTTGGAAACCATAAATTCTAAGACCCACAAAGCAATCATCAGATTCCTGGGGATGTCCCCTCAATTTCTACATACTACCTAAATGAGATGAGAAGTGGTATGGATAAGTAGGCATCCTTCTGCCCTCCCCTCCCGGCTCAACTGCTGACAGCCATTAAACAGTCTCACTTGGGATTGTGAGCTTAATATTATTCTTGGCCGAAAGTCTTTTGCTCAGAAAACAAACAAACAAACAAATCTTCTTGCTAGGTCTGAGTTCAGCTTTCGTGTGCCTATTTCTCTAATGCTAGCATTGGCCAAAGACCAACTTTCTTCACTCCTCTTCTAGACACACAAGAGATACAACTTTCCTCCCAGGATCCTTGGGATTTTCTACACAGCAGTTTGGTAGGTGAAATGTGGGTCTGGGGAAGCATCCACACCCTCAAGGAAAAAGTTGGAGTTGTAGCTGAAATCTCTTTAGCAGAGGGACTGAGCTTCATCAGATCGTGCCACATCAGCATTTTAAAAGAAATGACTCCTCTTCATTTTTTAATTTTTCTCTCAAATATTTTTTTTATTTTTTTCCCAGACCAAAGTCCGCTCTTGTATAGCAACTTTTGCTGGGTCAGCTCTTTCTTCATCACCACTCAGGACTGCTCCAGTTATGTAGAGCAGGACTCTGGCTACTACGCAAACATTCTTATTCAGTCCCTTTATTCTCCTAAGGTAGAATTTGCTTAGTAATTCAATGTGGCACCAGCAATGGAAGCCTGGGTCTTTAAAGGGAGCTTTCCTTTAGTGGCTAAGCATATGATTGGAGCTGTAAGGGGAAAGCAACTCATGTGATCAATAAGTAATTTCATTCCACTGGCCTACATGACATGTGTCAGCCCAATCTGAGCAGAACTGATTTCGTCAGCTACTCAACATTGTATTTGGCAAGGGGTGAGAGATAAAAATGAGGACTGAGCCTCCAGAGACATTTGGTGATTTGCCCAAAGTCACACAAATTGTAGATGGCAAAGTTGAAGCTAGTACTAGAACCTGGTCTGAAGATTCTTTCCACTATTTTTCAGCTGCATTTAAAAATAATGGGTAGGTAGTGGGAGGGGGTGAATAGGGAAAAACTCAGCCAGCTTAAGTCTGTAGATAAAAGAAATGGTTTAATGTTTTCTTTTTCTTGTTGAAAAAGAGGAATATCTGTGCTGCTTATACCAATTTTTTTCTGGGCTGAGAACTGGTGATTGAAGATGCAGAAGTCCAGTTTTGCATTAGAAACAATCTGTCTGCTCTATGTTGGTAAAGGTAACCAGACGCCATTTAATTCCCACAGGCTAGGTTGATAATAACATGATACAATGCATTCCCTTCCCCCTTCTAGCCTAACACCATCTAGTCAAGTATTCTGAGCATGTATTTCACCTTTGGAGAGTATACCTCATAAACAGACAGTAAAGGATGAAGGCGGAAAGAAGAGCAGCTAGATTAATCACAAGTTTTCAAAAACAAAACCTAAGCCAAATGTCCTCAAATCGCTTCCAGGACAGGCTAAAGATACTTGCTCCCTCCCACTTCACTGCCCCCAAACAGATCCATCACACTGAGGTCTAAGGCAGCTTTACTCTTTATAAAAAGCTTTCTTTTTCTGATATCAGGGATTGTCACAAATCGAGGCAAGAAAACAGGGAAAACTGTGAAAGGGGAATGTTAGGGCTCATTTTACTGCCTGAGTGGAGGATTTAAGGAGACTGAGGAAAGAATTCCTGGGCAGGGAAGAGAAATGAGCTTATGTTCTTTCCACGTTCTGTCAGTGTGGTCTTCTGACATCTCTCATTGCTTCCACTAAACTATGTATCTATCTCATTTCACTTCTGAGTTATATTTCAATCCATTGGCTTCCTCTTCCACTCTAGCATGCTGGTTCTTAAAGTTAAGACCAGTCTTATGTGTGTGTGGAGTAGGAAAGCATTTGAATAATGCTGGAAAGATACCCTTGTCTACAAAATATTTCCTATTCCTGGTGCCATTGTGCTTGAAATCCACCATTAGTAATTCATTCCTTTAAGTTAAATATTGCACTCATTAAAAAAAAACAACAAATATCCATCACTCAGATCTTAGTGTGAAATCATTTGTCAGATTGATTTTTTTTCTTTGACATAACGTACCTGAAGCACCACAAGATTCCTAGATGTCTAGACAGGAGACAAAGAGTTAGAGGGAGATGGGAAGAGGGGGAAGAGCTAAGAGGATACATAGTAAACAAAATATGAAAAAAAAAACAGAAAAGGGAAGCTAGGAACACCAAAAATTAACTTTCTTCATCATACTCTGTCTTTGCTCTAGCCTTCCTGGAATAAAGCTGAGTTGGGGACAGTCTGAGATGAGATACTAAGAGCCCTTTCACACTTCTTTCAGGCTAGCATCCTGTCTCAGCTTTAGACAAAAACATTTCTTTCTTCATCTCCAGAAAGATCCTCAGCCCCTGAGCCAGAGAGCTTATTAGAAAGAAAGTACTTTTGAGGCCAAAGGCATGAGCTCAGGCTTCATATGGGCCATGAGGATTGCATAGCCATTACCCAGACAATGTTCTCCACAGAGACCCAGGCGAGACAGTATGTCTGGATTTGATCAAACTCATCCCCAAACAGTCCAAAGTGAGCCACTGGCATCATCTTCTTAGACAAAGGACAGTCTGTTCCAAAAGGCACCTTCGATAGTGGAATTCCATCTGGGTGAATATATTTCTCCCCAACCCAAGATTCACACATAAATGAAGTCATTCTGATTCTACGCTATTTAGCAATCTTCCATTGCTAACAAAAAGCCCACAAGCTGATCAATGAATACAGTCAGAATGTACCAACAAAACAAAACGAAACTCTTTGAAGGAGTGTTGAAAATAATCAAGATCTGCTGGGCTTGGCAATTTCCAATAGTTTTCATCTAGCAAGGTGTCCAAGTGAAGTGTATTGCCAATAGTGCAGGAAAACTCATTCCACAGAAGTACACTGAAATTCTAAATGTTACCAGTATGGTTCCATAGTCTTCTACCAGTGATTGAAAATACAGCCTGTATGTCCTCTTTTGCCCAGGTAGGCAGCCTTCCAACATCCCCTAACCTCATTTTTCCATGCAATAAGCCATCAGTGGTGCTACTGGTGAAACAAACACCCACACCCACCCCCAATTACTAGTGATGTCAATATTTGTCTCAACAATGGATAATATTTCTAAAGAAATTCTCTCCTGTTGGGAGATCTGACAAGGCTGTGTGTGGAGTGCATACCTCTTTCCTTTACTTGTCAGGCTAACTAAGAGCTCAATTTGTTGCCATAGGTAGATGTTTCTCAAGCTGGCTGCAAAGCTGGAACTGAGGACAAATTTATAACTAGAAGCAAATAAGAAGCCTAAAAGAATTTGCTACCAGGCCAGAGTTCCTGAGTTAACTCCGCAGTTGCTAGAAAGGTTCTAAATACTGTTTTCCTTTCCCTTTTAAACTACGGTATCTTAAAAAATATTGTCAGTGCTCAAAATCTCTCTTTAAAAAGGTAATAAATTGCCATGGTTAGGAAAAACTTATTTAATAAATATTTAAGTCCTGACCATGTTCAAGGCACTGTAGGGCTGCTAAGAGGCAAAAAAAAAAAAAAAAAAAAATTCTATTGTTCTTCTATTCAACAACTACACAGACTTCACACGTGAAGTAACATGGTTTCTACAAACCCTTCTAACTTGTTTTTCTACTTGAGTTGGGGAAAATTTGACCAGGTTAAACTAACATTCAGTCACAAACACAAGCAGACATTAAAAAACAGCCTAAACCGGTACAAGATTTAAAAGGCTGCCACTGGGAACCATATCATTTGAAAACTACATTGGCTCTATAGGTAACTTGCTTTTTCAGGGTTTTAGTTTACCGAATTTTTTTTTGTAAGGAAAATGAGTATGAAGAAACTTGATAGCCGAAGGCCTCCTGACAACATGAATAAGAGACTTTCACATGGCAGGCACCATTATGTCTGGCCTGGTTTGTGACAGTAAATTCTTTTAGGCATGTTATTTCCTTATTTCTATAAAAATGTCCTCAGTTATAGGTAATGGGCTTACTACCAAAATGGGACACTCTGTAGGACTGGTCCTCTTGGTCCTTAGGAAGAGAAGTGTCTCTTTTAGAGGGTGTGAAAGCGAGTCTGGGGATTCATTTCAACCACTCAAGAACAATCTGATAAGCAGTCTTTCAAGGCACTCTTCTTGGGACACTCCATATTACTTAGTGCAGGGCACTTAACACAGTTCTTGAATTCTCTATACAGGAGAATCTGGAGAACTTGAAGTCACTGAATCAGTTTGTAAAACAGAACTCAGGAATAAACTGAGTGGGGTTGGTTAGCCCCTAAAAGAGAAAGTTATTATTACTTCAGATTCCAAACAGACTATGGAGGCAATATTAAAGCCCTGAAGAGATAAGGAGATAAAGAACAATAGCTAAGCATTCTAAATGTATTCATATCTCTTTCTCAACCCTAGTGAGTTTCATGGGGAATGAGAGGGTGCCCACTGAGTACTTGGAAAGGCAAATTGTAATATAAAAAAGCAGCATAGGTTTTAAGTGATCCCTCTGCTCAGCACAAGGGGGAAACACTTTACAAGCTGGTTTGTTATTTAGTCAAAGCTACCAAGAACACTGTTGGAGTTCCTAGTAATTAGTTCAGCAACTTGGGTTGAATACAAAATACTGGCTCCAAATGGAACCCCATATCAGCTCCAAATCCAAAAAGCATCTCACTTTAATCTCAAGTCTCAGAAAATTCCCAATGGGAAGCTGCCAAGATGGCACCTCACTACAAAAGCTCTAGAAAGAGAAGGTGTCCCAGATATTACCCAATTAAAGTATCTTATAAAGGGACACACAGAGCTTGTTTTCCTCTCTTCTCCCAGACATATGACATGGAGCACACTTTCTACAGCAACGGAGAAAAGAAGAAGATTTACATGGAAATTGATCCTGTGACCAGAACCGAAATATTCAGAAGTGGAAATGGTACTGATGAAACATTGGAAGTACATGACTTTAAAAATGTAAGCTAGATATTTACCCTCTAAGACTTCCTACTTAACATATTAAAATATTTAGCTAAGTTAAAAATAGCCTATAGCCTCTGTTTAATTTATGAGACAAAGCTTTCCCTTAGAATTCAAATTTTGCCAGCCTGAAGCCCTGACAGATCATGGAACTCATAAATTATGTTTATTTCAGGAGGGTTTTTTTGGTCTGTTTTATAGGGATACACTGGCATCTACTTTGTAGGTCTTCAAAAATGCTTCATCAAAACTCAGATCAAAGTGATTCCTGAATTTTCTGAACCAGAAGAGGAAATAGATGAGGTATGTAAGAATAATAGTGGTAGTAAAAGCCATTGTTTATTATTGTGTGCTAACTACGTGCCAGACATTCAGACATTGTGCTAAATGTTTTACTCTCATCTGATTCTCACTTGGACCCTATAATAATAGATAGATACTATTATTATCCCCATTTTCAGGTGAAGAAACTTGAACTTGGAACTGAAAAGTGACTTGCCCAAGGTCACACAGCTAGAGAGAAGCAAATTGGGATCTTGAACTCAGGCCTTTAAAAAAATAAGTTTATGCTATTAAGTGCAACACTGTACTTTTATACCTGGGTAGCTATTAACGTTATGTACCTTTGCTCCAAAAGCAAAGATTTCTAGCAAGAGAGGTGAGCAGTAGAACAAAATCAACTCTTCCTAAGATAAAGTTCTAAAAATGAAAGTTCAAAGGCCACCAAATATCCTTGTCACTTTTGTCACACTGTACCATTCACTTATTTAAAAGATTTCAGTTCATTCACTTTAACATTTTATACTGGACTGATAGTGTAATAATCCACATTTAATCTCACTAGGAAAGGTAAAAGCAAAGAAGGTGAGAACTACAGTGTACTACAATTTCTCTGAAAACACACTGCTAGGCCAGAGTGAAAAGTAACCTAGGGTAAACTGGAGCAATCAATGAATGACCCCTGAAAGCCTAGTGGGAGATGGAGGATTATTACCTAAAATACAGCCATCAATAAAGTCCTTGAGGCTCTCATTTTTTCCCTCTTGTTCTGTCTGCATTTACAGGATATTGCTAACAGTGGAGAAAAGAAGGTAAACCTTAGCTAAGGCCATGTTGTGACAACATATCTACATTATAGCCAGGAAGAAACAAATATTTGTTTGGTTTGTTTTGATTTAACTAAAAATGACATTATGACAATGGCATGGTGGTCTCTCTATATACTATAAATACTTTCTTTTTCTTTCTTCTCTCCTCACTGTTCTTTTTTTCACTTTTCTTCTACCCTCTTGCCATCTTAATTCTCATCTGCACATTTATATTTTTCTTTTTCTTTCCTTATTTTTGGAGGGTGAGGTGGGGTGAGGAGTACTTTTTTTCTTTCTTTTACCCAAGTGTCAGAGTTGTCATTGACTCCCACAGGCATGCTACTAGTCTCCTCATGGCCAGAGAAGTTACAAACCATTATTATGAGAATTTCCCCACAGAAGATATTCTGCACTCAGGGTCTATGTTAGTGAACATTTTTGGAGAATTTTTTTTCAAATAAGCATAAGTTAGATGCATCTGAGCAAAATTTTCCAGGATATTAGAATTGCTATAGGAGACAAGGGTAAGATGAAAGGAAAATGAATAGTATAGAAAGGTACTATACTCAGTATCATATGCTTCATTTTACAGAAGATAACATTTGAGTAGGGCCAGCCAGCAATGATAGTTCAAACTGACACAACAAGATTTATTTTCTGAAAAATAAATAAATGAAGGCAAAGGCCCATAATGTCTTATTTTGTCCCTAATTTATTCTTCAGTTATTTTTGCCAGACATTTTTAATATCACAAGTATTCATTTCGTGATAGCAAAATTATTTTATCTTCAAGAAAAAACTATTTTTTACATTCAGGTTACAGATTTTTTTATGAGGTAAATTTGTAGTCCTGAGTGACAAAATCCCTCTTATTCTATATTTATCTCACCACTGTATCCATGGTTTGTGAGTGTTAAACATGCAGAGCAGGTACAGAAATAGCCCAGATTTTGCTAACAAAGCTAGTGGGCATATCAACCTCATTTTATACAATTCCTTTCAATGCCTCCCAAGGTTTCTATAGACTCAAGGGCAAAGGAGCTAAGGCTTGAGAGTTTTAAATGACTAGGGTAAAATTATACAAAGCCTGATTTCAGGAAAAAAAAAAAACCACTGAAATCATAAAGCTTGAAAGAGATAAAAGAGAAAAAGAAAAGCATTGAGTAAGGGGAAAAATGGCAACGCCCAAAAGACAAATGAGTAAGAACTAGGTACACGAGATATCTACTTCCAATACTAGAAACTGAAGAGAAGGCTATGTTGACAATATATAAATACTACTTAAAGAAAAAAATACTCTGTGAGACAAACTCTAAGTATCTGAAATGAGAGGAGTAAAATAGTGGTAAGGCCAGTGAAGTCACAAGCTGAAGACTTGATGTTAAAACAAAAACAACATCTTTTGTACTGCACTAGCAACCATTAACAGGCAAATCTTGTAAAGGCAAAATGTTAGGTTTGGTTGTTATTTCATTGATCTCACCAATTTAGAGTATAGCAGTTTGTTTGGTTTTATTTGTTTTGTTTGTTTTGTTTTGTTTTTTGGTTTGAGACCAAATCCTTCTTTAAATCCTAGTTGCAAATCTAAAACAAGGGAAGCACTCACGTACCCCATTTAAAAGGGAGAAAACAAATGTAAATCACTCAAGATTCCAGAAGGCCAAATTAAAACTTACATGGTCCAGTGGGAGACCCAGAAAATTATGGAGAGTCTTCCTGAGTTTAAGTGAAATGGTAGCAGAGAAGGCTTCTGTTTCAGTGAGCAGCCTTACTGTTAGAAAGAGGGATGGGTTGTTAACTCTCCCAAGGGTACCTACTGTATGCAAGGCACAGAGCTAGTTTACCAGCATCCTTGAGATTGAAATTTTCATTCAGACTCAAAACATAGCTTTTTTTCTTTCAGTAGTCCATAATGTCTCACTCATTTTATTAATGTCTCTGCCTATCTCCACCCTACTTTCTTCTCTCAGAATGAAGAAATTACCACAACTTTCTTTGAACAGTCAGTGATTTGGGTCCCAGCAGAAAAGCCTATTGAAAACCGAGACTTCCTTAAAAATTCTAAAATTCTGGAGATTTGTGATAATGTGACCATGTATTGGATCAATCCCACTCTAATAGCAGGTATGGCCTCATCTTCCCCTTCCTTTTCCCAAAGTCAGTAACAGGTTCTCAGCACTCAGCAACTACATTTATAGGAAAACAAATGATCCGCTTATATCTTCTTAGATGAAACTGTGTATGCTGACTGCCAGTGAGAAGGGAATTTTCACAGCCAAGTTATAAATCAGATAAATTAATGTTGTCAGGCTTTTAAATATCCCAGCAAAGGTAACACCACCCCAATGTGACCAGTGATAAGCAAAAAGCTAATCTGTCTTCTTTGCATATCTATACTCACTGCAGTCAGGATACCAGACTATTGCTCAAACCACTGTCTGCCTTACCCAAGACCAGAGGAAAAAGCCAAAACAATGTTCTGTTGTCTCAGGAAAGATATTCTATGTCAAATGGCCACATTCTCCCCAGAAGATAGAACAGCCACTGAATGCAATTGTCTTTGTGGTTGTTTTAGGAATCACTATAAAAGAAATTGAGGGCTAGAGGTCTGGAGTAGAAGAGCCCAGCTCTCAACTTCTAGTCAGCTCACAGAGAAGACAAAGGTCTCTGGACATCTTATTCTGCTCAGCTAACATAGAACTTTGCCTCCCTCGCTCTGGGCAGCACAGATTGCCATATTACCCAAGAGAGGCCACTCTAAACAATACAGGAATCTACTGGCATTCTTTGGCCTTAAAAAGGCAACTAAATGCAATGTGGTATCCTGGGTTGGATGCTAAAATTTCTGCTTCAGTATTCGTTTTCAAAAAAATTAGTAGAAATAATGATGATATCTGAATAAAGTCTGTCGGTTAGTTAATAGTATTGGACCAACATTGATTTCTTAGTTTGGATCATTGTATTATAGTTATGTAAGATGTTAACATGAGGGGAAACTGAATGAAGAATATACAGGGACTCTGTGCCATTTTGCATCTCTTCTGTGAATCTAAGATTATTTCTAAATAGAAAGTTTTTAAAAATTAAGACAGGAAAGAGAAGGGAAAAGGGAGGAGTACAGAGGGCACCAAATCAAATCAAGCAGCCAAAAAAATATTTGAGTACTTACCGTGGGGAAAATCATTATAGGAGACATGAAGGTCCCCTGTCCCCAGTTTTTAATTTAGTATCCTAATAAGGCAAAGCAGTAAGTGTTTGATGCCAAATGAGCAAAGAAGATGTCTACGTACATAGGAATAATCGAGATTTATTTTGGAAAAGCTCCTTAAAATATCAGCTGAAAGAGCTTGGAAAAGTGGTACATGCATACCTAAATGATGGCAATGAGAAAACACAAGGAAATCTCTACCTCAAAATGCTATTGACCCACATACTTCTTTCACAAACATTTGCAAAGTGGTTGCATCCCAACTTTGTATCGATTACCTTAGTTTCAGAGTTACAAGACTTTGAGGAGGATGGTGAAGATCTTCACTTTCCTACCAACCGAAAAAAAGGCATTGAACAAAATGAGCAGTGGGTAGTCCCTCAAGAGAAAATGGAGAAGACCCGTCAAGCCAGACAAGCAAGTGAGGAAGAACTTCCAATAAATGACTATGTGAGTTACGTTTTCTGTTATTCCTGTTAGAGGAAAAACAAAGAGCCCTCACAAAACTCACTACCCCTCAGATCAAAATCATTGAAAGGAGAATGATCATGGTTTTAACAACAAAAAAAGAATATTTAAGAAACTTGGAATCCCCAGTAGGCTCATTCAAAATCTTTCTTGATCTCTTTTGAGGTTATCTCCACAATCAGGGTATATTTCTCACCAGTCCCCAACTTGTATAGCCTTATAATTTTCCCCTGCTGGGTGAACTCTTCCTAGTGAATCTCTCCCTCCAACATTGACTTCTTCTTCTTTCAGACTGAAAATGGAATAGACTTTGATCCCATGCTGGATGAGAGAGGTTATTGTTGTATTTACTGCCGTCGAGGCAACCGCTACTGCCGCGCCGCGTTGCGAACCTTTACTAGGTTACTACCCATATCCGTACTGCTACCAAGGAGGGCGGGTTATCTGTCGTGTCATCATGCCTTGCAACTGGGTGGGTGGCCCGCATGCTGGGGAGGGTCTAATAGCAAATTTGAGCTCATTGCTTAAATTTCCGGCAGCCAATATATAATAAATGCATGCTATTCAATGAATTTCCACTATGAGTCATTTGGCTCCTGGAAGCCAGTACTATAGAATTACTTGTAGGTAATTTCTCTCTCATTTCTAATAAACTTCTATATCATCATCAATGGCCTGATTGCTGCTGAACACACTGGGTAAGTGTTTGCTAAGAATATTTCCTGCATCTGAGATGGAGCAGAACTGTCTAACACAGATGACAACGCTGGAAACTTGCATTTCATCAGGTTTGGGGAGGAGTAAAGGGCAAAGCACAAGAATTCTCAAATATCATATTTTATTGTGCTATATTGAGAAAGTTGAAGTGAGGGCTGATGATGATGAAATGTACCCATAACTAGTGCATAAAAACTTGTCCTTTTGTGCATAGCTCCAATATTTAATTATGTGAGAGATGTATTGTAGACTTGCTTAAGCATCTATCAAGCTGCTGGGTGGGCTATGAGTCACAGCAGGCCAACACTAAAATATTCAAGTGCTCAGACTCAGCAAAGGAGAAAGCTAACCTAGCAAAAAAAAAAAAAAAAAAAAAAAAAAAAAAAAAAAAAAAAAAAAGAGGGGTAGTCCAGGTTCTTCTCCTGTGAACAGGAACTCAACTTTCAACAAATTCAATACTTCGTAACCTTCGGATCTGACTTCTCTTTAGATCAGTGTCTGGTTGCATAACTTTCCAAGGTAATTGCTTGTAAAAGATAAACCCATAAATATTATTCAGAGAAACAGGCATTGTAGAAAATTACTGAGGTGAGGAGTCAAATGGGATTTTTTTGTCTTCCAAAACCATAAAGAACTAGCAGTATCACACTTTCTCCCCTACCCTTGTGGCTTTTTTAAAAATTAATTAATTTATTTTAATTAGTTTCAAGTATATAGTACATTGGTTAGTCATTTATGTCGTTTATAAAATGATCCCCCTAATTGCTCCTTCTCTCCTCTGGTTTTCCACCTAGCCAATATATTAATGCTAACTGCATTCCCTATGCCATGCCAGTATGCCACTTTCTTAAAGGAAGGGTAAGGCCTAATTCCTAATCACCTGATATTTTGCTTAAATGAGGGGAAAAGGGCAAAGAGGCGAAGAAAAGTAATTAGACAGTAATGTTAATCTTCTTGTCCCAGCCAGTTCTAGTGTCCAAATTCCTGTTTGACCATCTGTCATTCCTTTCAGTTTCATTTGAAGATAGCCCCTTCATTGCTCAACTTCAAAGTTCTTGTGGTATGAAAGTATCTGTCAGGAACTTTCCATCAGAAAAGCACTTTCAAAGAGTAAAATGTTCACCAAGTTACCTGTAAGTCAGGAGTCATTTTCCTCCATTCAGTTGAGGAAGCTAATAGAAATGGATTCGCCTGACAATGAGTTAAGATTAGCCAATCATTGATTGAAAATTAGCATGCACACTATAGTTGATTACAAATTTTCACAGAATGAGAGTAGAATAAAACATATCTAACAATGTAACATCACCGAAAATATTTTCTTGTTATTAATGATTTAGAAGGCATTGGAGAATATTGGAGTACTTCAGTGAACATAACAGGTATTAATTTATAGTTGATATAGAAAAATGTAAATATGTGAAATTAATTTGAGGTTGTATGGCATTTATAATATTCTTTATTATTGTTTTTTAATAAATTACTTATTTTCAACATTGATTGTTAAGATCACCAATAATTTTAAATTCCTGAGATGCTCAATTTTATGCAGTCTGCATTGTACTATATATACTACGCTCTATGGGGGGTATAAATGAAGTAAAAGGCATACTCACTATTTCTAAAGGAAAAAAGAAGACACCCAAAAATATAAAGCCCATGTACAGAAGCTTATACACAACAATTAACTGGATGGCATGCTATATACATGAAAGTGTAATCCCCTTAATGAAGCAGACCAGGAGTCTGAAGAAAATATAAGAACATGCTTAAAGAGGCATTCAAATTATCTCACACTTAGAAAAAAAATCAAACCAAAACAGCGAATGAACTGAAATACATTAGTCTGTCACTTCATATAGGCCCAGACCAGGCTGGAAAAGGAAAAAAAAGTGTGATATCACTCTCCTGTCATAGATTTTGCCCCTCTTTGGAATCCTGTGCAGACTCCTTGCATCTTGCCTTGCATTACACTCAGGCCTACCCCACTGAAGCTAGAGCTGCCTCTCTTTCTTCCACCACCCTTCCCCCAACCCAGCCTCTCCATCACAAGGAAAGACACCAAAGTCACTTTGACCTCTCAAGTCAGAGATCTTGTAATAATTCTAATGTATCTCTGTCTTTCACTTGTCTTATGCCAAATATTTCCAGTTCTCCTAAACCACCCCTCAGTCATGCCTATGGTCAAGGCCACAGGTTATTTCTTAGCACAGCTGTTACAACCTCCACCCTGCTGAAGTTCTCAGGCTATAGACTGAAGGTAGAATGAATACTATTACACACAGTTTATTTTTCACCTATAGATTTTATGAATGCCATTTCCTTTCCTGAAAGTCTATAATATCTACTTGCTACATTAAAGATCAAGCCTAACTTGCATTCAAATAGTCCTTCCTCAAACCACCTTTAACCACCATCTCATGTCCCTTTTCTCCTCCTATTGCTCTACCCATCCCCTTTGTTTGTCTCAGGGACATTAGCTTCATGCTCTATTTGTGCAGCCATACTATTTCCATTACAGAGTTTTCTCTCACTAATTTGAAGAGATTAAAAAACGTCATTTTCCCCTTACCTAAACATGAAAACTGAATCCTCTCTACTTTATTCCATGCCTGTATAAGTTAGTATATTACTCAGAGCACTTACCATTTACATACAAATTTAACTTGCAAATTCTAAAAGAGAGTCCATACGCTCTCTCATTTTGCTTTGACCAGAACTTAGCACAGTATTGAAATTATAGGTGGTCTTTGATTGTTTTATATTGAAGGCAATGAGAAAAGAGAGAAGAAGACTGTAGAGGGAAAAGAGGTGATTTTAAAAGAGCACAACTGCAAGACTCTTCGGAATATTATAACAAAAAGTTGACCTTGAGTTCTGTTAAAATTCGAGATAAAGTTCTTATCTTACTTAAATTCATTTTAGAACTCCTTATCTTTTGGCATAGTCTATTTCTATAAGCATGAAGAATTCCTCTAATTCCAGAATAATCAAAAGCAGAGATGATTGTCCACAGCTCAATTATCTATTTCCATTATACAAATATAGGCTTTTTGCATTTTCTTCTCAATTTTCAATGATTCCATGTATAAAAGACAAAAAAGGAAAAAGGCACATCTGTCGTGAAATCATAAGAAGCATTTTACCTTTCAAATTCTTTGGGGATCTAAATTCCAATTAAAAAACTCAGGTGAGGCGAAGCTATCCATTGCTCCCACTCAGCGTAAGGACACTATGCATTAGTGTGCTCAGCACCTTTCCTGCACACCTAAAATGGCTCTTTGGCAGGACTAGAGGCAAAATAAATCTATTTTGAATCTTTATATATAAGACTCACTGTCTGGCTGAGCCCAAAACTGTCACTTTGGCTCCTAAAGTCTAACGCTGAAAGCTTACTGAGATAAATATGGACTTTCTCATTCAGGCTGTCAGGAAATGCATGTATCTATTTTATTTATACCCTTAAACATGATTTCATTTTACTTTCCTTTTCTAAAGAAGTTTTACTCTGGGGCATAATTTTGCTGACACCATGCTGTTCCCTAACGAGAAAGCAAAGTAGCTCCATATTAAAAACCAGGTATGAATGTACACACAAGAAATATTATCTGTGGCTCATTCCAAAGTCCTGCTCTTAAGTCTCCTCCAGTATCTTTAATTAATTCTCATGAAAACTACTTACCCAAGGGCTGCACTGCACTGATAATTTATTTAAATCAATAGTCAGTTCTAGCATTTGTAGCCTAATGAGTGAATTAATCACTGAATACTTACTGCTTTGATATTTGGGTTCAATTTGCCTATTTGTTCTTCTATTCATTTATTGGATGCTCAGGCCTGTTATCTTTGCTAAAAGGGCTCAGAAAGATAGAGGCAGATTGAAACAAGGGAAACAGACCAAACCACAATAAATCCTTCAACCAAAACAAACAAATAAAATCCAGCAACTTCATAGTTCTGAGATGATTTCTGTCTAATAGTGATATGAATATTTTGTTTTTATTTATCCTTCCTGCTGATATTATCATTTGCCATTCTGAATTTTCCACTGACAGCAGTATATCTGCTGGTCTTACAGAGATGTTGGCTGCTAAAAACATAATTCAAGCACACACCCATATCAATCATCAGCGAGCAAAGAATAAGACACTTGCCAAAGGTTGGAGATTTAGGGTATGAGGCCTAGCTACAGTTGAATTGTGGAAGTAGAGAGTTAAAAAAGCAGTGGTTTGACTAGCTACAACTAGAACACATGGATTTGAGCTTGTTTATTTCACATGCTACTCACAAAATCACTGTGTCTACTGAAATCCATTCCTTGAGGTCGAGGTCACCTCTTCATAGCAGAGTTGTTTAGTAACATGTATCTATCTGGTGTACCACTGTGATGTAAATCCCCCATGTTCCCAATAATAGCTTTTGATGTTTTAATTATGCTACATCATATCATGTTCAAATCAGAAGGGTTTGTGGTTGACCTTTTACATTTCCTGGTCCTCCAAACTACTTCTTCATTTTAGAGTGTCTTTCTACCAGGGCATGTCAATCTGGGGTAACCATTGCACTAAGTGATCAGTAAGATATGAAGAACCCAGTACTCCACTCTGCCAGACACTATAGCATGGCGGATAGAAACGGGTTATTCTCTTTGTTGTCTAGTCATTTACATCATATGTATCATGATAAGATCTATACCCTCTAAACAATTAAGAAAACATGAGACAGATTTTTCTTTCAGAAAGATTCATAAGAGCAAGAATTTTCCATATGCTCTCAGAGACGAGAACTTCTCTCTTTCAAATGTGAACAGTGATGGTCTTCTCAGAATTACCCTACCAATTTTGCTGAGAAATACCACAAAGCTCCAATTTCCCAAAGATATGTGTCTTCTGTCTCCTTAGGATTAAGTTCAGCTGACTATATCAGAAAATCCCCAAATGACATGACATAAACAAGGTAGAAGCAGGTAGTCCAGGTAGTCCAGTCAACTGACCCATGTATTTATCTACGTTTCTGCTCCACTATCCTCAATATGTGGTTTCCATCCTCAAGATCAACTTACGATCTGAGCTAAATCCAGTTCTAGCCATCACGTTTATTTTCCAGATTGGCATCACGATGAAGCTGGGTAAGACAAAAGGCCACTCTCTATCTTTTAGGGAGACTTCCATTTATATGTTATAAGCCTGAAATTAACCACATGGCCAAATGTAGCTTCAAAGGTGACTAGTAACAGTCTTTGTTCTAGGTGTCTTTATTCACACCAAATAAAATCACAATTCTGTTAACTGAGGAAGAAAGCAAGAAGTCATGCTGGGAGAGGCAATAGCCCATACTGGCCATACCTAAAAACTTGTGAGAGCATCTAGAATCACTGTTATTATTAAAGTAATCCTTTTTGTATTAAGTTGCTGTTTCTCAAAATTTCTGTTAAATGCAAATGCATTACTTTAAAAGTGATAAAACATTAACAAATTAAGAACCATTCATATGATCACAAACCAGTCTATAAGATTAACTTTTTCTCTTAAGAATGTGACCATTAAGTAAAGGAAACTAAAAACACTAATGGGGAAACAAATAAAGGATATGTTCAAGGAAAGCATCCACAGGACTCTGTGAAATGAAGGCACTACAGGTGAAAAGGCTAAAGGTAGGGAGAGAACCAAAACCAATTTTACTTACTTCATTATTTTGCTGAGGACTAAGTCCACATGTCACATGTGGAGGTTGATACAATGCCATACAGTTGCTGTAGCCAAAGATAGTATATTACAAAACAAATAATTCAATTTACCATTATCTGCTGCAAGATTTTTGTTTTTTGTTTGTTTGTTTGTTTGTTTGTTTCATTTTTTTACCAGCAGTGTGGTGGGGGTGAGGGTAGTGGTGGGAGTAAATACTAAGGGATTTAGACCTGGTTAGAAAAGGAGAGAAATTAAAAAAAAAAAACTCCAAATAAGTCATATAGCTCTCATTTTGGAATGAAAATAGAGCATGATTTGAAAAAAAAGTATGAGATGGGTTTTGTCTTTTAAAAAATCCTCATCAGTTTTTGGAGTAGACCTTTACTAAATGACTATTATTCATCGAGAGGTTTTTGTTTTGACAGAATTAAATTGACTAGAGAAAGTTCATCTTCTACATTATGGGGAATCAAAATGTGTCTAGTAGAGCAGTGTAAATTTCATAAACACATAATACACAGAGCAGATGTGAGAATCTAAGGCCAGATAAAACAAGTTTTATTTTTACTGTCACCCAGGGAAATTTCCCTTTTCTTTTAAGTAGCTGGTAATTCACACTTATTTTTCTAAATCTTCATTTTTTGCACCATCAATGGATCCCATCCATCATCCCAATGAATATGACTTTGGAGATATAAAAGGCTGTAACCAATTTTTGTACTAATCCCAGGAGTATAAACCTTTATATTCAGAGAAACTATGATGACTACTTAGGCCACCAGAGAAAAAATAAAGAAAAAAATTTATTAGTTTGAAACATATTCACTGTCTTCAAGCCAACCAACACAAACTGATTTCCTACAGCACATTCATCATGGGCATTCAATAAATATTAATTGTCATTATATTATATGTAGGCACATCATAAAGAAGCCTACTTCAAGTACTGAGAGATCTCTTCACAGAAATTCTATTTGTCCTCATATTCAGTCCAATTCTTTTTCCTAAACTTATTTTCCCTAGTGTCCGCATTTTGTTGATGAACTAATCTTTCCCTTTGAGTTTATGAAAAGTTATATAGAAAACACTGAGAAATGTTGTAATTTAAGGGTATTGTCATGGTCTCAGATATTTTGATTCTGTGGGGTTGGGAGAAGGGGAGGGAAGTTGATCTGTGTTTTAGCTTTCCCCCAAAGCTCTCAAACCCTCCACCCTTCACTTTCCTTTTAGATGATAATTAAACGGTCTGTAGGAGCTGAGAAAAACACCTCATACCACAGAAATTTGAAATTTATCTTTCATCTAGCATTCCAGTATTTCTCTCCAAGTGTTTAATTCCACATGTCAAAGTATGTTGTTTTCAAAAATAGAATAATTCAACATCTCATATTTTTTCTTATAGTTTTCTCTATTTCATGCACCATTCTGAAGTGCTCAATTGGAATGTGTCACTCATAAAAGGGGGGCTCTATTTCATTTTATAGAGTAGAATGCTTACAAAACCATATTTTTCAGATATTAAAGTTTTAGATATAAAAGTTTTATTCTGTGTCATCTTTGAAAAATGAGCAATCCCACCCTGAGGGTCAGGTTCTTACCCCACACAAGAGTGGTCCCTCCCTGTCTCTTATTATCCAATCCCCCAGGAAAAGCTTTCCATGTTAAAATACAGAAAAGACCATCTCAGATTTCTTTGTTATACAAAACCTGAGATCGATAGACGGACTGTGCTCCCTACTGGTAAAAACAAGAGTTACAGCCCAGCATCAAAAATTTATGTGACAAAAGCCTTATAAAACTAGAAATTAAATTTTTGTTTACTATGCCCAGGAACAGGATATTTTGCCAACTGAGTTCAAAAATTCAAGAAAAGATTATTCATTGGCTTGAGAGCAGAAGCAAGTGAAGTCAGAGCAGCTCCTGGGTCAAGCTGAATTTGGATTCATATACTTTAACATTATTGCCAGTGTGACTAGCTGTTTACCATGTTCTGAACAAACCATATCTAAATATAGCTTGTTCCAGTGGTTCTCAAACTTTAGTGTACATCAGAAGCTCCTAGGGTGCCTGTTAAAAATGTACAGTCTTAAATTTGAGGTCCAGAAATTCTAATTCTGCGGGTTTGGGATGAAGCTCTGGAATCTGCATGTTATCAATTCTTTCCTCCCCTGGTGATTCTGATGCAAGTAGCTCAAGGAATACATTTTAAATAACACTGACATATTCTTTACAAACACCCTGATGTGTGGTCAGAATAATGACTGATTGTTTGTCCCTAACACTGTCATCAGAACTGTGATCTCCCTGGTGTGATTGAAGGAACAACTCTCGTTTCCTGGCTCTTATACCTACCAGCTCTCTGCCTCTTCCTGCCTTACTAGATCCTGCTAGGTGCCTAAGCAAAGGAGAGCATTTTAAGTTAATAATAATAGCAATAATTGTTAACATTAATTGAGTGTTTTCTATTTGCCCAGTACTAATGCTGCTGAAGAGCTCAGAGCTCCAGTGACCGGGTTCTTGTCTTATGCCATGAGAAAGAATTCAAGGGCAAGACGAACAGCAGGCAGAACTCAAGAGGGAATGTGAGCAAATGAGGAAGAGGAGAGGAGAAGAAGAAGGGGAGGGAGAAGGGAGAAGAAGGGAAGGGGGAAAAAGGAAAGGGGTGGAGTAGAAAGAGAGGGAGAGAGTCTCTTTAGGATGCTTGGAATATAAACTTTTATTCTTCTTGGGGGCAGGGCATGGAACCTTGGTAGTACTGAGTAGCCTCCTTATCTCCTCCCAATAGGTGTATAGCTCAGTTTTCTGTACTGTCTTCCTTATATGGTGTTTCTGGAACTGTCATGGTGTCAGGTGCATGATGGGAACCACAGTATTTGCAATGCAAAGGAGATCATAATGATACTATAATTAGCCAAAAGTCAAGCCTTAGCCAAAGATGGCATCTAAGCTGGGAAAGACTAGTGTGAGTTTATCTCCCCTTGCCTGAGCTAAAACAGGTGGAGGCCTGAAGAAAGGAAAAAAAATTCTGGAACCATATCCTAGAGGGGGATGGGGCATCCCTGGGGTATCTATTCTGCCTCACTAACTGCTTTTCTTTTATTACCTAATTTAATCTTCATATAAATCTTAGATGAGGTAAGAACTATTATTATTATTATTATTATTATTATTATTATTATTATTATTATTTTACAAATGAAAAAACTGAGACATTGCCCAAGGTCACATACTCTGTAAATGACAGAGCCAGGATATGAAGGCAGGCACTCTGGCTCCAAATGCATGCACTTAACCACTATGTTTATACTAACTGTCTACGTTAAATGGGAAAGTACTAGTGCTTTTTTTCGTGGTGATTATATGATTTTTACTTTATTTACTAAGGCACAAAAGTACAAAATTATTCCAAGGAGAAAAATGATTTAAGGTATAATCCTTTATCAAAGGTTTACCTGATCAGGTTAAATTTCCCTGAATAGTATGTGATCACAGTAATGTTTTGATAAAGCTTTCTGTGTTCCTTCCTAACTCACTGCCTCACTTAAGATATTTGAAAACAGAGACATTAAGCAAATTTTTCAAAGTCACCACGGAGTTGATGGCAAAATCTGCTCATCTTCCCCTCCACCCTTAATTCCTATGAGCTTTTCACTCAATTTCACTACAGAAAGGCCTGATTTGAGTAGCACAATATCTATAGTCTATGAATGGTCATATATGGAGGATATAAAATAACAATATGTGTATTAAGCAAATTTGTTATAGTTTTTGGAAACCATGATAGTGCCCAAAAGAAAACTAACATAATTGAAGACATTAGCCTAAACAATGGGAATGTTTTCTTTATGGTTGTCATAATAATCTCTCCTGAACATTACCTAGGCATTTAAGTATATCAGGTCTTCAATTGCAGACCTCAGATTTTTTTTCAACTTCACTTTAAACATCATTATTTTCTTCTCTATCATAAAATACTTTTAAAGCAGGCTGGCATAATAGTATTCTTCTCATGCCCTCTACAAACAATTTGTGAGCCCAAAGCATGTGGAATTCTTTCTAGTTGCAACTGTGAAAGAAAATGGTCACCAGTAGCTACCCAAAATATTTGTGAGCAACTGTAAATTCTAGTCAGAACTTACCAGGTCCCGAAAGCAATTTATGCATTCACTACCCTGAGGCATTATGCCAAATTCCAGTGTGTATGACTCCATTTTTTCCAACAATTACCATGACTCAATAGTGTAAAGTCACCCGAATCCATGAAACAATGGTAACAGCAGGTTTTGAATGATGGCTTTATTCCCAGACTGCCTTTGCAAACCATTGGAAAAGCCACTTTGGTAGTAAAGTATGCTCTGTGATATTCTCACATCAACTGCTTTTTCCCTCTTCTGGCTTATTTTAACATAGCTTAGGTCAAAAAGGCCTTTTAAACAGTGTGTGTGAGGTAAGCACAACTATCCTTATACTATGCTGTTTAATCATATTATTGTATTAAAACCAAGTAAAAAATAGATAAATGAATTAATGGAATGCCGGTACCATCTTCTGAACCATTGAGTTACCAAGAATTAAGATTCTCAGTAGAGAACAAGTAATTAATGCATGTATTTTGAGGTCAATTTGACGATATCAATCAAACTTGGAAACTGCACATACCCTTTGACTAGTTCTCAGTTGAGAATTTAACCTAAAGATATACACTTGTAAAATATATAAAAGATAACTGATTGTACTGGGGGAAAAAAAACTAAATGGTCCAGTGAGAGGGCTTGGTTAAATAAATTATTCTGAATCCCTACTCTGAAACAATATAGAAGATCTGCATGACCTGATATAGAAAAATCTCCAAGAGGCATTGTCAAATGAAAAAAAAAGTAAGCTGAGGAACAGCTTGTATAATAAAATAATAGCTAACCAGGTGAGAATTCTGTAATGCAGAATGAGGACTTCTGTAAATCCGCTCTTCCATGACAGCAACAAAAACACCGCAAAATTGCAGAAATCAACTTTTTAGAAACCTGGAAATTAACCAAAGGCCTGAAGCAATTAAGGATCATTTAGTCAAAAAACTGGCTTACTTCCATATCCCTCTCCCCAGTTCCAAAGTAACCTTGAAAAATAGCAGACTCGCAACCATAGTAGTTGTAAAGAAAATGATAATACAACAACAGCATTATAGCCACCAGAGGGAGCAGACTCATAAAAAATAGAAAAAATTTGGTCCATATTCAGGTTTTGGAACAGACTGGGTTTAGAACACCTCAAAAAGTCCCATCCTTTGAAAAATATGAAGGCAATGACAAGTAAAAATTGCAGTTATAAATAAGCCACAGGAATGTAAAATATAGCATAGGCAATATAGTCAATAATATTGTAATAATTATGTATGGTGTTAGATGAGTACTAGACTTATTGAGGCAATCACTTCATAAGTTATATAATTGTCTAATCACTATGTAGTATACCTGAAATTAATATAATATTGTATGTCAATTGTAATTTAATTATTTAAAAAAATTCCATCTCATAGCTCTCTGGAAGGCTCCATTCAGGGAGTGTTTTCATTATTTGACCTGACTAAGATCTTGCTCCAAAAGAAAATTCCTATCTGCAAAGCATTCCTTAAAAGCTATCAGCAGCAATTGTTTAACATCACAGCTGCCCTGAGGTGACTCTACCAGTTCCAGCAAGCAGAAGCTTAGCCAAAGACTTAAAAGACAGATCTAGGGCAGTAGATGTCCATAGGGTTTTTAAAGAGCTCTGACATATTCCTGGGAATCTAGAAGAGCTAGATGTGCAGGGCTGAGCAGGGCTGTGTACATCCCCAGGAAAGATTTGAGAGAACACCACTTTCTCATCTGTGGCTATGACCTTAAGGCTTTATGCAAGCCAGAAGTAAAGGTTAAGGCAGAAGTTGTGAGCTGCCTGCCTGAGTGTTGAAGGCATGCCTCAAACAGCACAGAGTCTCACTTCCATCCTGTCCCTAATAAAAGGATGGAAGATTTTTTTTATTCAAGGCATTTAAGGAAATATCTGATTAATCATTATCTAATCACTAAACTAAGTGGACTTACATGGCTATACACTACATTCAGTACATTAGAATTAGTACAAAAAAAGACACTAAATAACAGGAGAGAAAAAAAAAAAGAAAACTAAGAAAACAACAACAAACCCTGGGGAAGGGGAAGATGTGATCCAAAGTTGCCAAATTATATTATCTAAAATGTCTAGTTTTTCACAAAAATTATAAGACTCATAGAGAAACAAGAAAATATGACCCATATACACAGGAAGGAAAAATAGTAATTAGAAACTGTCCCTAAGGAAGTTCAAACATTGGATTCACTAGACAAAGACTTCAAAGAAGCTTTGAAAAATATGTTAAGTGAACTAAGGGAAAGTATATCTAAAGAATTAAAGAAAAAATACAACAATGATGGACACCACCAAGCAGGTCAACATACACATAATGGCAGTTCCAGAAAGAGAAGAGGAGTAGAGAAGGGAGCCGAAAGACTATTTGAAGAAATAATGGCTAAAAAGTCCTCAAATTTCATGGAAAAACTTTAATCTACACATACAAGAAGCTCAACAAACTCTAAGTAATATAAACCCAAACAGATATACACCCAGCACACATCATAGTCAAACTGGTGAAGGACAAAGATAGAGATTTTTGAAAGTAGCAAGAAGGAGGTGAGTCAGCATGTACATTATCCTCAGTAAGATTAACAGTGAACTTCCCATCAGAATCCTTGGAAGACCTAATACAGAAGAATTACATATTCAATTATTGTAAAGAAAATATTGTCAGCTAAAAACTCTATATTTGACAAAACTATTCCTCAAAAACTGAAGAAAAAATAAGATATTTCCAGATGAACAAAAAAAGAATTATTTTACTAGTAGACCTGACATACAAGAAATACTAAAGAGAGTTTTTCAGTCTGAAATGAAAGAACTAAGCAGTAATTCAAATCCACACAAAGAAATAAAGAACACCAATAAAGGTAATTATGTAGGTAAATATAAAAAATAGTATAAATGTGTTTTTTTTTTTTGTCCTCTCCTACTTTAAAATACAATTGCATAAAGAAATTATTATAAAACTGTTAGTGGACTAAAAATGTATAAAGAAGTAATTTCTATGACAGTATTAGCTCAAAGGAATGGAGAGGAAATGGACCTATATTGAAGCAAAAATTCTGTATAGTATTGAAATTAATCTGAACTAGATTGTTTTAAGTTTACAGTAATTGTAATTTCCAGGGATACCACTAAAAAGTAACTTAAAAATATATAGTAAAAGAAACAACAAAGTCATTTAAATAGTACTCTGTTGAAAATATTTATTTATCACAAAAAAAGTAAGTAATGGCAGAGCAGAGGTACAAAAAATATATAAGACATGCAGCAAACAGAAAAATGACATAAATTAGTCCTTTCTTATAAGAAATTAAATGTAAATGGAATAACTCTCCAGTTAAAAGACAAGGATTGACAGAATGGATAAAAACAAACATGACTTAACCATATATTGTCTACAAGAGACACACCTTATATTTAAAGACCCAAATAGGCTAAATATAAATGAGTGCAAAAAAATATATACAAACAGTAACCATAAGAGGATGGGAATAACTATATTAATAGCAGACAAAATAGCCTTTAAGGCAAAAATTGTTATTAGCATCAAAGAGGGATATTTTATAATGATAAAAGTGCTGATCCAACAGGAAAATATGACATTTTAAAATTATTTATGCCTAACAAAAGAATCTCAAAATACATGAAACTAAAACTGATGTAATTGAAAAGAAAAAATACACAATACAACAATAATAGTTGGATATTTTAATACACCACATTCAATAATGGGTAGAAAAACTAAGCCAAATATCAATAAGGATATAGAAAACATGAACAACACTATCAACCAAATCAGCCTAAGAAAAATCTATAGAACACTGTACCTAACAGCAGTAGAATACATATTTCTTAGAGTGCACATGGAACATTGCTTAGGATAGACTTATGCTAGGCCACAAAATATTACATAAACTTTCCATGAATAAAAATCCAGGTTCAGATGGCTTCACTGATTAATTCTATCAAAAGTTTGAAAAAGAATACTAGTCATTCACAAACTCATAGGAGGAAACATCTTATAGCTAATTCTATGAGGCCAGTATTACCTAAATCAGACAAAAGTATCACAAGAAAGCTACAGGCTTTATGAATATAGGCACAAAAATCTTCAACGAAATATCAGCGAAACAAATCCAGCAATATATAGAAAGGTCTATATACCATGATCAAGTGGGATTTATGCTAGGAATGTAAGGTTGGTTTTGACATATGACTATCAATCAATATAAGATATCATTTCAATTGGAAAAGAAGTAAAAACACATGATCATCTCAATAGTCTCAGAAAAGCTTTGACAAAATACAAAACCTCTTCATGATAAAAACATTCAACAAACAAGGAATAGAAGAAAATTTCCTTAAGTCAATAAAGGGCATTTACAATAAACCCTCAGTTAACATTATACTTAACTGTAAAAGACTGAAACTTTCCCCTAAGATCAGGAATAATGCAAAAAATATCTGTTCTCATTGCTTTTGTTCAACATTGTACTGGCTGTCCTAACCAAGGAAATTAGGCAAGAAAAAAGTAAAAGATATCCAGACTGGAAAGGGAGAAAAAGTACAACTATCTCTATTTGCATATGACATAAACATACATAGAAAACCCTAAGGAGTTCACAAAAAAATTAGAAGTATAGCAAGGCCACAGGACACAAAATCAATGTAGAAAATCAATTTCATTTCTGTACACAAGGAACAAACAATCTAAAAATTGAATTAAGAATGCAATTCATTTACAATAGCATCAAAAAATAAAACATTTAGAAATAACTTTAGCAAATAAGCATTAATAACTAGAAAACTTTACTAAAGGAAGTTAAAGAAGATATAAATAAAAAATTAAAACTACCGAAGAACTCAGCAATTCCACACCTATGTATCTGTTTAAGAGAAATAAAAACATATGTCCACACAAAGATTTGCGTTCACAGAAGCATTATGCATAATAGCCAAAACTTGGAAACAATCAAAATGTCCACCAACTGGATAGTCAAATATGGTATATCCATACAATGAAATACTATTTAGCAATAAAAAAGAATGGACTACTGACACATGCTACATCATGGATGAACCTCGAAAACATTTTGTGAAGTGAAAAAACACCAGACATGAGAGACCACATATTGCATGATTCCATTTATATGAAATGTCTAAAAAAGGTAAATCTATGGCGACATAAAGTCAGTCAATTGTTGCCTAGTGTTAGGGGTGAAAACAGAGATTACTAAAAATGAGCATGAGAGATCTCATTGTGGGAATGACATGTTCTAAAACTGATTATAATTTATTTGTACACTTCAAATGGGTGAAATTTATGATACATAAAATATATCTCAATAGTTATTTTTCAAATTGTAGCCAATATTTATATAACGTTAGTACTCACCATATGTGTGTTGAGTGCTTAGAATGTAGCAACTTATTTAATACTCATAACAGCCCTATGAAGGAGATAATATAGCTTATCCCTCCTTTTCTTCTTTATTATTATTTATTTACTTTATCTTTTATTATTTCTGGATTTATTGAAATTAATAGACAATTAGTTGTTCATATTTACATTGTTCAATTCAATGAGTTTTTTCAATTATAGTTGGCATACAATAATATATGTTTCAGTTGTATAGTGATTAGTGATCTATATAACTCACAAAGTGAACCCAACTAAATTTAGTACCCTTCTTCCCCCTTACATATTTATTACAACATCCTTAACTATTTTCCATGTCTACTTTGTAAATACCCATTTGTACTTCTTAATCCCTTTGCCCTTTTTCACTGTCCACCCAAACTCCTCCAATTTAGTAGCCCTCAAAATATTCTTCTGTATCTATGAGTTATTTCCATTTTTTGTGTGTTGTTTTTTTGTTCTATAGATTCACATGTACGTGAAATCATATGATATTGTCATTTCTCAATCTGACTAATTTCATTCAGCGCAATACCCTCTAGGTCCATCAAGGCAATATCTTTTCCCAACTTCCTTTTAGTCTGTGTGTCTTTTAATCTGAAGTGAGTCTCTTGTAGGCAGCATATGTAGGGGATCTTGTTTTCTTATCCATTCAGCCACTCTTTCTTTTGGTGGAGCACTTAATTCTTTTCCATTTGAGGTACTTGTTGATAGATATGTAGTTATTACCATTCTTTATTCATGTTTTTGATACATGTTTTTTCTTCTTAAAGAAGTCCCTCAACATTTCCTGTAATACTGGCTTGGTGTTGATAATTCCTTTAGCTTATTTTTGTCTGGGAAGCTCTTTATCTGTCCTTGACTCTAAATAATATCTTTGCTGGATAAAGAATTCTTGGTTGTAGATCCTGGGTTTTCATCACGTTGAATATTTTGTGCCAAGCCCTTCTGTCCTCCTAGTTTCTTTTGAGAAATCGCTGCCAGTCTTATGGTGCTCCCTTATAGGTAACTAACTATTTTTCTCTTGTGCTTTTAAGATTCTCTTTGTATTTAACCTTTGCATTTTAATTATGATGTGTCTTGTGTGGCCTCTTTGGGTTCTTTCTTGGGACTCTCTGACTTCCTGGGTTTATGTCTTTCCTTCACCAGATTGAGAAGTTTTCCATCATTATTCTTCAAATAGCTCTTTAACTTCTTGTTTCCTTCAGGTACCCTATAACATGGTTATTTTTACATTTAATAGTGTCTCCCAGGCTCCTTAAATTGTTATATAGTCTTGGCTTCTTTTTTCTTGCCATTCTGACTCAGTGTCCTTGGCTTCCCCATCCTCTGAATCAGTGGTTCGATCCTCTTCTTTATCCACTCTGATTCCCTCTAATACCCTCTTCATCTCAGATAATGTGTTCTTCATTTCTGACTGGTTCTCTTTTATAATTTCCATTTCCATTTTTTATGCTTTTATCTCTGTGTTAAAATTCTCACTGAGTTCAGCTACACTTCTCCTTAAGCATCTTTATAACCAATGTTTTGAACTCTGCATCTGTTAGATTACTTGACTCCATTATTTCTGGACCTCTATTCTGTTCTCTCGTATAGTTTCTGCTTCCTTGTCTTCCCATTTTGGCTGCCTTTTTTGTTGTCTGTTTCTATGTATAAACAAAGTCTCCCGGTCTTATTAGTGTGGCTTTGCATAGTAAATGTCCAGTGGCACAGTTCCTGAGAGGATTCAGCTGCAGGCCAATTTAGGCCCAGCCTGTACCCCTCCAGGTCTATCAGCTAAGATTCAGCAAGCAATCCCAGATGTTGTCCTAATAATAGCCTCAAGAGGCTATGCCAGAAACTGAGGTTGGCTGCCACCAGTGTGGGTCTTGGGGTTGGTTCAGTAAGGAGCACTGGATTCACTGAGGATACACTGAATGTGGCTTGGGTGGGGCTGTGAGTTGGGGGACACCGAGTTTCAGGGAAACTGGGTGGAGCGACCTCTTTATACAGTTTGATGATGTCTCCGCTATGGTAGCACTGTGTCCACACATGGGAGGGTGTGGAGGACTCAACAGAGGAGCAAGGGTTTACCACAGGCACTTCCGCCCAGGAGAAAGCCTCGACTCTGGCCCTCACTCCAAAGCACAGTGTCCCTATAAGCCCCTGGTGTCCCCCAAGCAGCCGACCAATGCTGGTGCTCAGAGCAAGCAGGTCCGTCACCACAAAAGTCCACTCATGAACGCGCCCCTTAAGAGGTGTCTGCAGCTGCCCTGGCCTCTGTCCCACTCAGCCACCTGGAATTGGCAGCCTTGTGTCTTCGCTCCTCCTAGTTTCTACTATTGCAGGTTGATTATTTCTCTTCCTAGTTGTAGTGCTTCTGTTCACCTAGATCCCAGGCGACTTTGCTCAACTGTTTTTGCTCTGTGTTTCCTTCACAACTTTGATATGGTCACAAGGGGACAAAGCCTCTATCATCTACGCCATTTTTAGGTGCCCTCTATCCCTCTTTCATAAATCAGGAAACTGAGACACAGAGAGATTAGATAACTTAGCTAAGGACACAGACAGTAATTAGTAGAAATGGGATCCAAACCCTGTCAATCTGGCTCCACAATCTGTAATTTTAGTCATGGCTTCCATTTGTGAGAGAGGGGGAAATAATATACAGATATACTTGTATATGACAAAATGTGGGGAAAAAATCGCAGGGAATATTTCACTAATTCCCTCTAGGAAGTGGGAATGAGGGTGGGCAGGACAGGGAGACAAACTACTTTGAACTCTATTTTGTTTATACATTTTATAATTCATGTATTCATTTTGCAGATAAGCAACATCTATTGTAAAATCAAATGTTGGTTATCTTTGATTTGTCAGATTTTTACATTTTTAATTTTCCCTAAATGTTTTAATATTTTCTAACTTCTTTGGGGTATATATTTGGGTCAAGTTCTCAATAATTACCATGACATGTTTTCTGTTACATTTTATTTGGCCAATGTCAGAGCCCCGGGATGGGTTTGAGGCCAAGAAGGGTCGAGGTGTGGGCTGATGAAGACTTGATGAAAGAAAGGCCTATGTTGTTTGTTCTCCTGCTTGGTCTAGGCTGTGACTGGACTGGATTGAAGGCTGCACTGAGCTGTGGAGTACAACTCTGAGTACTCCAGTTGCCCTGGGTTGCACCATGGGGACTGGCTGCTTCAGAAATTGATGATACTCTGCAGGAGAATAGATTGTCTGTGTGCAGGTGTTCATGTGGAAGCAAATCCATTTAACAAAGGCACACGGCTGGATTTGTACCTACAGGATTAGAGTAATTCTACTTCTAGCATATACATCTCTGTGCAGCAGAGGTTTGTGGGTGTATTTTTCTGCTTAATATTTAAAGGTATTAAAAGTGAATACATTCTGAAAGCAGCTAAGTGTTGTGGAGTATATTTACTAATATCAGAGGTATTCGTTTATAAACTTTAGAAAGCATTTAACTGTGTGAAAAGACACTTAAAAGAAAATGGGAGGGTTGGAGCTTCCAGTCAAGATGGTGGAGTAGGTAAACTCTGTGCTTCCCTCCTCTCACGGCCACATCAAAATTACAACTAAACTACAGAAGAAACATCATTGAGAATCACCTGCAGTATAACTGAACATAAGTCCTATAACTAAGAATATACAGAAGAAGCCTCCTCGAGACTGTAGGAGGGCCAGAGACGCAGAACAGGCTGGTCCCACACCCACATGTAGCAGTTAAAAATCAGAAAGGATATCTTGGCTGTCCCAGCCCCACACCAATCTCTCCAGCCCAAAGTTCCAGTGCAAGGGAAAGAAGTCACCATAACTTCTGGCTATAAAAACCAGCAGAAATTGTGGCTGAATTAAATAAAGGGCTGCTGGAGTACTAAGGGTTTATTTAAAGGGCCCACACAGACTTACTGATGGACTCAATTTCTCTGAGCTCCAGCACTGGGGCAGCAGCTCAAAAGGCACCAGGGACATGTGGAGGAAATAAATTGTCTGGCTTCAGGCAAGAGCGAGAGCCGCAGCTTCCTCCCAGACAGAAGTGTTGCCAGAGGCCATTGTTCCTTTGTTGAGTCCTTCCCCAACCCAGTGTGCAGGTAGGTGCCAAACTGAGTCTCTATCAAGCTGGCTAACACTATTAGCCCCACCCTGGTGATTTCCAGACACGCCACTCCACCCAAGTTGAGTGTTCCATACAAATGACCCATCTTGGTGTAGGCTGTAAACTTTCCTAAAATCTCTCCAAGGTTCACAAACCCCAAATTAAAATATCTGTGCTTGGCATGCCTCATACCTCTTGCTAAGTAGCCCCAAGTCAAGCATTAGTGGCAGCTGGCTTCAGTTTGCCACTTAGCCTCTCCCAGGCACCTTTAAGCCCAGCATGAGTGGCAGTCATCTGAAAATCACTTCTTAGCTCATACCAAGAATCCCCAGACAAGGCAAAGGCAGTGGTTGACCTTGGCCTGCAACACAGCCCCTCTAAAGTGTCCCCAGAACAACACACTCAGTGATCAGCTTCAGAGCACACCAGAGCTGCACCTAGCCACTTCAACAAATGACACACCAAGAGGGCAGACTGGACAGGCACCAGAGCCCCACTAAAGCAAATCTTGCTCTGTATGGTCAGTCCCAGCATAACAGCTCCTCCACTGTAGTCACACCCAGTTCTTACAACCAGTGAACCCAAGGGCTGATCTCTCCCACTGATGTTCAAACAGCAACCAAGGTGCAACTACAACAGGAGAGCACACACAACCCATACAAGGGACACACCTGAAGAACCTGGCTTAGGTAACCAGGGAGACTGTGCCACTGAGCCCCACAAGATATCTACTGCATAAGCCACTCTACTAAGATGAGACATATAGCACCTCTGCCTAGTACTTAGATACAAGAACAAGGAGGCAGCCAAAATGGGGAGACAAAGAAACATGTCCCATATGAAAGAGCAAAGTTCCAGAAAAAAAAAAAAAAACTCAACAAAATGGAGGCAAGCAATCTACCAGATGCAGAGTTCAAAACACTGGTTATAAGGATGCTCAATGACTGAAGGGCAGAGTAGATGAACTCAGTGAGAATGTTAACAAAGAGATAGAAAACATAAAAATGAAGATAAAAACATAAAAAAGAACCAGTTAGAAATGAAGAATACAATAACTGAAATGAAGAATACATTAGAGGGAATCAACAGTAGATTAGATGAAGCAGAGGATCAAATCAGCGATATAGAAAATAAGGTAGCAAAAACATTCAATCAGAACAGCAACAAGAAAAAAGAATCCAAAAAGTGAGAATAGTAAAAGAGGCCTCTGGGACAACATCAAGCACAATAACATTCGCATCATAGGGATACCAGAAGGAGAAGAGAGAGAGCCAGAAATCAAAAGCTCATTTCAAGGAACAATGATGGAAAACATCCCTAACCTGGTGAACGAAATACACATACAATCCCAGAAAGCACAGCGTCCCAAACAAGAGGAACCCAAAGAGGCCCACACCAAGACACATCATAATTAAAATTTCAAAGCTTAAAAACAAAGAGAGAATCTTAAAAGTAGCAAGAGAAAAGCAATTAGTTACCTTCAAGGGAGCTTCCATAGGACTATCAGCTGATTTCTCAACAGAAACTTTGCAGGCCAGAAGGGGTTGGCATGAATTAGTCAAAGTGACAAAAAGCCAGGACCTACAACCAAGATTACTCTACCCAGGAAGGCTATCATTTAGAATTGAAGGACAGATAAAGAGCTTCCTAGACAAGAAAAAGCTAAAGGAGTTCATCACGACCAAACCAATATTACAAGAATGTAAAGACTTCTTTCAGAAGAAGAAGAAAAGATCAAAAATATAAATAATAAAATAGAAATAACTACATATCTGTCAGCAGTTATGTTAAATGTGAATAGATTAAATGTTCCAATCAAAAGACATAGTGTGTCTGAATGGATAAGAAAACAGGACCCTTACATATGCTGCCTACAAGAGAATCATTTCAAATAAAAAGCCTCACACAGACTGAGAGTAAAGGGATGGGAAAAGGTATTTCATGAAAATGGAAATGAAAAAAAGAAAAGTTGGGGTGGCAATACATATGCCAGACAAAACAGATTTTAAAATGAAGGCTATAACAAGAGACAAAGAAAAACCCAGTAATTCCACTTCTGGGTATTTATCCAAAGAATCCCAGAACACTACTTTGAAGGATATGCACATCCATATGTTTATTGCAGCATTATTTACAATAGCCAAAATATGGAGGCACCTTGCATGTCCATCAATGGATGAACAGACAGAGAAGAGGTGGTACATATATACAATGGAATATTACTCAGCCATAAAAAGAATGAAATCTTGCCATCTGCAACAACACAGATGGACCTAGAGGGCATTGTGCTGAGTGGAGTAAGTCTGACAAAGAAAGACAAATGTCATATGATTTCACTTATACTTGGAACCTAAAGAACAAAATAAATGAACAAGCAGAACAGAAATAGACTCATAGAACAGAGAAAATTTTGAAGGTAGTCAGATGGTAGGGGTGTTGGGGGTGGGTAAAAAAGGGAAAAGGATCAAGAAGTACAAATTATAAGTTACAAAATAGTCATGAAGATGTAAAGTACAGAATAGGGAATATAGTCAATAATATTGTAATAACTATGTATAATTGTCAGTGGATACTAGATTTTATCAGGGTGATCCCTTTGTAAGTTATATAAATGTCTAATTACTACACTGTAAACCTGAAACTAATATATATCAACTGTAACCAAAAAAACAAAAATATTTTAAAAAGAAAATGAAAAGGTTAATATTTAAACTACTA
Source organism: Eonycteris spelaea (assembly GCA_003508835.1). Taxonomy (NCBI): domain Eukaryota; kingdom Metazoa; phylum Chordata; class Mammalia; order Chiroptera; family Pteropodidae; genus Eonycteris; species Eonycteris spelaea. Next base: position 60,351 of record PUFA01000638.1, on the reverse strand, counting down.
TTAACTATTTGTAATAATTCCTTTGGTTCAATAATGTTGTGGGGGCAGGGAGTAACAATGGGGTTTGGTTTTATTATGTATTTTATGCTAACACTCTTCATGAGCATATTCTGAGAAAATAGGATAGTCTTTTTCATGGTTTCCTTTTTAAAGATTTTATATGCAATAAAGACTGATTAAAAGGTATTTGGAGGAGAATCTCTTTTTCCCTTACTTCTGTTCTCTGGCCATGGACTAGTGTCACATAATCTCCACTTATCCCTTTTCTGCTATTATGATGCAGCAAAATCCAATTTAAAAAGCATGGGCTTTAGAATATGGATTTACGTTCAAATCCCAGATATGCCACTTACAAACTGTGAGACCTTGGACAAGTTATTTCACGTAATCATCTGCTTTTTTGGCGGTGGGGGAGGGGTTCTGAAAAACAGGGATAGCACTACTTTCCTACATAGGGTATTGACTAAAGCACCTTACACAATGTCTGGAAATTAGTAAGTGCAACAAACATTAGTTCCCTTACCTCCCCTCTGTGAGTGAAGAAACTGAGTAGGGAAAAAACACTCTGTGCATAGGGTCTACATTCTTTTATATGGCATGTAAGTGCATGACAGAGTGAAAATATAAGGATGCCATCCTTCATCTCTCAAAATCTCTTATATTGTACTCTTATTATATTGTTGCCCTGTGTACATTAATATCACCTTTCCAGAGATGACTCTGAGTAGTGGTTTCACCTCCTTGGACATTGTATACATCCATTTGTGAATTGTCTATATCCAGGCAAGCACCATGCTGATTTGATTTGTTTTGAGGATGTTGCTGCTGGGCTTGTCTTTTCCCAGAAAATGTGATGAGAAACTTGTTGGAAGAGAGAAGAGTCTTTACAAGTCACTGCTTCAATTTTTTAAATAAAAACTTTGAGGACATGGTAATGGGAGCACCACCAGATCAAGAAGGACAACACCTAGAGACTCATATTCACCTGATATATGCATGTGGCAGAGCCAATGATAATGAACTCTTAGAGAAACGTGCCTATTTCCCCAAATTCCCATAAACTGTGTTATTTCTGGTAAAGGAGCCAATTCAGTCAACATCAAATGAGTGCCTACTATCCATGGACTAATGTTATAGTTTTTCAATTTTTAAGTGTTCAGAATGTTAAGTTTTTCAGTGTGGTGGGGAAATACAAGCAAGCCACTATAACCAACACAAAGTAAAGTGTCCAACCAGAAAACAAGGGGTTAGGCCTAATGACAATCTCATTCCTCCAAGATCAGCATAACCTAAGAGCAGAAAGCCAAACGCAAGCCTGTGTGGGCAGCCATACTTAAAAAGAGGAAATTAAAACAGCAAAGTAAACCAGAAAGGTTAGTAAAAAAAAAGAAAGGCAGGATATTACAAGGTCGAAAAAAACAAAACAAAAGAACAAGAATCTTCGGTGGCATCAAATGTAGTAAGTTCAAAATAGAGAAGTAGCAAAAAGTGATTTGACTAGGAGGAAGTTAGCAGTGGTTTCCAAAGTTAAGTGGTTTCTGACTGGGCAGGTAGTTTCTATGATATAAATGGTGGCTTACAAGGAATGAGATATTTAGATCAACAATTTTATTTCACACAGAACATTAAAGAGCCAATATAATTAGATTCACTTACTTATTCAGTTATTTCATTAACATTTGCTGTACTCTTCCAAGTGCCTAACTTTAATAAGCTCCTGATAGAAAAGCTATAATTAAATCATAATGGCTTCTCCTTCGCAAGGAATCTGGGCAAAGTTGTAGATTAATGACTTAAAAATGAAAGTCTCATTTCCCTGTACTATTTCATTTATGAATTCTTTTCTGATATATCAGTCTTTTGTTTTCCTTTTAAAATTAAAAAAAAAAGTTGAGTTTGCCACATCACAGGCAAAGTGTCAACCTTGAAAGGCAACAAACAAAAAAAGATCAAACCTCAATGTATCTTACACGTTCTGCAAGGAAAAGCGGAAATGGTCTTTGTATCATTAGAATTTTTTCTACAAATACAAACAAAAGCCCACACAAAATAGTCCAAAGAAACCAGTTTCCTTAGTTTCATTTAAAAAAATGAATCTCTTATTTTACTTCTCATAATTTAACTGGTTGAGTTGGCCACCATCACTGGCATAGTACCAACTTGGATTCTGACAGGAGGTTAAAACATCAGGTCTCAAAGAATCCTGTGTGAGCTCTGAGGAAAAACAGAAATGGCATTTATGCCTTGTATTAGGCATTTATTTCCATTAAAGTTTGGTGCCTACAACATAAAATCAACCCCCTACAGGAATAGGCCAAAGCTGCCAAGCTTTCCACTTTCAGAAAACATTCCCCATGCTAGCTTGGAGTTCAGATGTGGAGTTCAGAGCCGCCTTGCAATAATCTTCCTGGTCCCTGGAAGTGGAACAACCCACAGGATACTTTTGGCATATTGAAGGTGGAGGTGAATTTTACAGTCAGTCCAGTGTGCACATGCACACACACACATTGGCTATAAGGGACTTCCACGTAATTAGCTATGCAAAATACTCCCACCTTAAAAGTAAATAACCAATCACCAACACAGGGTGATGTGTTTTTTTTTCTCTTTCTACTTTGCATATTTTGTTTTGTTTTTCTTTTTAATAAGAGGGAAAACTTAACTTTAAAAAAAAAGTATTTAAAGAAAACTTTGTTTATTCTAAGCCATCTAGTGAAAAAATGCCATTTGAAAATTGCTCTGATTATCCTTTAAATAATTTGCCTTAGCTTCATTAATTCCAATAGCCAAAAATAGACAAAATCTGATGTACTGAATTTGGAGAGCCACTATTTTTCAACTGTTTTATTACTCTACCTTCTTATGTCAAAAGCCATCCTTGCTCAAATGTTTTAATGGTTAATAACCTCTTTCTGCAGTAACCCCAAGCATTTTAAAACATGTGCCTGAAAGTCATTATTAATCTTATTTAGTTTTTGCCACTTTCTCTGTGACTGTGATTGACTCCCACTAACCACCAAATTCAAAAACTGTGTAGATATGTGGCAGAGATGAGCTAGGTTCTACTAATAGGTGAACAAAGAAACCAAAAACCAAAGAGTTCTCCCATTTCAACTCAAATTTTGATAATTATTAATTTCCTCATTACCCTGAAAGTCAGGTTCTATCTCTCCCTATCCAACTTCCAATGCAAACTATGTAATCAAAAAAAAGTATGATCTCTAGGAGAATACTAAGAATATGCTATTTCATAACAAGGAATGTAATCATTTCACAGGGGATAGATTTTTATAAACAGAGACATTAACTTTTTTAAATGGCAGAGTCAATACTTCAGTTTTACATTTCATGTCTAAAACTGTACTCCATGTAGAAATATGGCATGGCTTACCTCTCTCACTGGGAGAAAAACACCTCAGCAAATTTTCTAAAAGTGAATTTAAATACAATGATTTTAGAGGAAAACAATGTTAACTGTGTAAAAGATTTATATTTGTTAATCAAAGGCACATATCAAAACTTAGATTATTAAAGGTGACCACAATATTGATAAGTCATATCAGCCTGGTAAGGAAGTACCAACTAAAGCTAATGAAGATGAGTTGCTTTGAATTTCTCAGAAAAATACACTAATTATGATAATCAGAAACTTTCAAATAAGAGAGAAAATATAAACATCAGGATAAACACCTTAATTTGGAGCAAAAAAAGATGTAAAATGTAAGTGTGCTGCTACCTGATGTGACAGAACTTTGGTAGTGCCTTTAGCCTTGGATGCTTTAGGTCAGAGACCATTACCACCCTCTGGATGATGTCATCCAGCTCCTGGCTGGAATTAAATTACACAATGTCACTCCATTCCTATTAGCAGAATAGAGAGAGACTAATGAAAACATTTTAGCTTCTTGATGTAAATAATGATGTAAATTATCCAATCAAACCAGATAACCTTGGCTGGGAAGGGGCTAGTTCAAAGGGATTAATTTCCCATTTTATATAACACTACAACAAATCAGAAAATACACTGCCTTTCAAAAGCCCCACATTGTGAAAAACAAAAGTCAAGCAGAAGCATTGTTTCATTTACAATTTACTAGGTCTTCCAGTGTTTCAGGGTGATAAGGGAGTTTCAATGATCTTACATGAATGGGACAAAAGGTGGACTTATGACATATTGAACAAATGTCTAGATTGAATCAGACTATTGGTGTAGTTTTTCGGTCTACTGATGAGTAATGTTAGGCAGTTTTCCAGCCAGGCAATCTAGTAGTTCACAGGGAGGAATGTAAATGTCCTAAAATTAAAAGAAAAAAAAGTTAAATTTACTTGCCCAAATTTCAGTATCTGTATTCACTTGCACACATTTTAATCTATTCCTCTAATGAAGACCTTTCATAAAAATATGAAGGGTGATTAATTCAGCCAACAACACTTCTCACATTTTACCATTTAAATACTGAAGTTATTAAAATACATTTTCCCCAAATCTGGTTCCTTGTTAGTCTAGATGAGTTGATGGCTCTAACAATAATCCACAAGGGGACTATGGTAAATGAGAACTAGGGAAAAGGTCACTACTGGTCAAGAGCAGAGTGTATTTGCCAGGGAACCTCATTTCTCTTCATTCTAGTTCCAAATTTGTTAGAAAGGGAACCACTTAGCATCTTTAGGCTGACGTGCAGGTAAATATAGAAAGGCTCTTCTGTCCATTTTGGCCATTCCCTGTACTTTGAGACCTGAGCTGTCTGTGTGGAGCTAACATAGTATCAACAAGATTTGAAGGTACGACTAGACAAGACCTTCTCGACAAACTCAGTCCATCCATCAACACACACAGACTGAAGCAAACACTAACACTGACAGAGCTGAGGACCAAAATGAACATACCTTAAAGGAATAAGGCCGTGTTATGCTGGTTACACTATCTCATACTGGTTATTTGTTATGGCACGAGAGAGGCAGTAGGCGAGAAAGATTCCGATCAGCTAGAAATAAAATATGAGCAAAATTAAACACACACACACACACACACACACACACACACCCCAAAGTGTTGAAAAAATTCAGGATGTATGTATAGTCTCCTTTCACTTCTAGTTCACTAATAACTTCTTCCCTGAAGTTTTTCTAGACAGTTAGGTTTGATATTCTACAGCACCTACATCACATTCAAAGAAAATAAGTGAAATTTTACTACTACTGTGACCTGGAGTTTCACAACTGTCATGACAAAAATCACTCAAGGATGATTCTAAATGTCATAGCTTGGGGGAAACATCTTATTTCTCCTCTCACTTGTCAGAACAGAGTATAGCTTAGAATAGGCATCTCATCAAGTAAAATCTCTATTGGCGAGGGGTGCAGATTTTCTTGGAGGGTCAAGAGCTGCAATGACGGCATTGTTCTGTAATACCTCGTCTCCAATATGTGGCTTTTGAGCACTTCAAATGGGGCTACAGTAACTAAGAAACTGATTTTGAATTTTATTTAATAACTAGAACCTTTCAAAGGTAGCTAGTGGCTATTTTATTAGACAGTAACAGATTCAGGCATAGCTATGCCATTAAGATGAGACTTCCCAAATCAATTACATAGGTCAAAATGAAGTATGACAATGCTTTTAGCCTTATCAGCACACTAATAAAGGAAAAAAATAACTCCAGCCCCTGAAAAAATTGTTTAGAGCCTATCCACCCAAAATAATAAGGCACATATTGAATGTGGGTTGTATGATCTAAATTTTAATAGGTTGGGAATTATATGAAACTCATCAGGCAGTGCAGCCCAGGAAAGAAAGATGCTAATAATGTTTGAGAATCTTGACTGACTGCAGAGTAAAGCAAGGTTCCACTCTCCCTCATTTTTTTTAAAATTAATGAACAATGAAGCTGGAAAGCTTTGATAACTAAGAGGGCACCAGTTCCTTCTGCTTTCAAAAGATATATACTAGAAGTTTTGCTTTTCGTAGGTTCAAAGTATGATTGGCCATGGTAAAAAATGAACAGGTAAAATGGGAATACAAACTTAAGAGAACTCTGTAGTTGTGGAAAAGTGTATAAAAACAGAAGATCCAAGATATTAAAAACTGAAATGAAAACAACAAAATCCCCTCCCAAATAAGCTAAATAAAGACCTAATCACAAAGGACTGGCTATATATGTTTTACAGACAAAAATAAAAGTATTTCTATATTGTGATGAACATCAGAATTTTGTGAAAATGTGACTTCTCTGAACATGCCCTTGCTATCCAGGCCCCTGAAGCAAAAAACTTGAAGCCTTCAAAAGGATTGAAATCTTCTGGCTGACACCTATCAGAGTGATGAAACATTTCCTAACTATAGGGACTTACCTGGAAGCAAGCAACTCCAAAAGAAATTCCGGCAACAACTCCCATTTCTGATTCTATAATGGTCATCACCTTTATAAAACATCCCTAATAGGAAAGGGGAAAAAACATTAAGTATAGCACAAGCGATAAGAAATACTTTGATCATACATCATGGGCTGTCACTACCCTAGCCTTTGTCATTTTATTAAAATTTACTCTTTCACATAAAAAAATCCAGTCTCCTTTCAAGCACAGCTATTTTTGACAAGTTTGAGGAACAGAAGTTCCACCTTTTGGATTATGCATTTAAAAGTGTTTCTTACTAGTTGTGTGAACTGAGGTCACAAATTTTCTGAGTGTCAGTTTCCTCATTTATTCTATGAGAATAACATCTGCCTTATTTCAGATTGTGTACTATGAGTAAAAATTAAAAATTGAGATGACTGTATTCAGTTAATTTTTTTTGAAAAAATTAAAAAGGCTTCTTACTTCATTGTTTACTTTATCTGCATCTTTCTGAGGAGAACAGTCTTCAATTTTACAGCAGCTCTTGGGAAATCCTTTTTCTAAGTAGTAATTAGTATCCTCCCAATCTTTAAAGTCGGTGACACCACAACAACGCAACTGAAAAAAAAATCCAATAAAAATACTGATACTTCATATTACAACTTTGTAGGCAAACATTTAACCTACCATCTTAGATTGTATTCAAAACATTTATTATATAAAATATTTTTGTGTGGCTCGCTTCAAATGGCATTATAGTTCAAAAGATTAGCAGTTGTTCCTAATATCAAATGTTTCTAATATTTTTAGACTGGCCTTACTTTCCTGCTTTCATCAGTGCTACCAGTACTTGGTCCATGATGTCAGTGGGGAGTGAAGAGAAGGGGTGCACAACTAAGGAGAATGATTAGAAGAAAATGGAGATGTCACTTAGCATCATCGCAGACTTCTTTCAAGAGATATATCTCCATTTTCTCCTAATCTAAGATTGTAAGATTGTAAGAACTAAGATAGTAGTCAAGTATCTATCCTCTTCTCTGAGAAGATAGGGGATGTGTTCCCCTCTTGACCACTTACGACCACTTACCGTATTCTGAATCTTGTCTACCGCATCACTTCTATAATCTCTTGTAGCGTTATACTGCTTTAAAGCCTTCTCATAATTATTCTTAAAGCTGTTCTTAATCTATAGCAAAGAAACATAAGGCCAGTAAACAAAGATTCTAGAAAGTCTGAGTATTTTTTTTGTTGTTGTTTCTAAGTCAAATATGAAATTCCTACATCTGACCAATGCTCATATCTTTGACAACAGCAATATGCATGGTAATTAACCTCTGTGGTTCAATCCTTTCCTAAGGGTTATAGTTCAGCTGAGGGGACTACTAAGCAAAACATTACAATAAAAGATGATAACCACCACAAGTTCAAAGTGCTATGAGAACACGTCAAAAGGCAGCTTTGTACTGCTGTATCCTCCACCACCCTGACCTTTATCCACTTTAAACAGTACAAATTTGATGCCTATGGAATTTTTAAGCTACAAAACCTTACTTTGGGAGACTGCACTGCTACTTTGTAGAACACTCTCATTGATGAGTCTTCATTACTCACTGTGGAACCCTAATTTCTAATTCAATATTAAGGTTTTGATTATTTGAATTAAGTATAGCCAATATTTTCTAAATGTGCGTCACAGTGGAAAAGGTATCAATTTTGTGCTTGAAGTAGTTTCCTATCAAAGTTATAAATTGTACCATCTCCACTTTAATAGGTACTCATACACCGAAAAATGTAATAATGGGTACCTTTAATTTTCTTCTGTTGATTATTAGTCTTTACAATTTTCCAAATGTTCTTTTGTATTAAAAGTGGGCTAGAATTTTTATAAGAAAGCCATTATTGTCAGCTAAGGGTTGCAATGCAAAGCTTTAAGTATAGCTGTCAGTGATTTTTAAACTATTAAAAGTTATCTTTAACTCTAACAAATTAATCCATCTTTAGCTCCCAAACTCAGACTTACCTCATGTCTGAAAACAAATCCTACAATGGCAGCGACCAGTTCAACCAAAAAATGAGAGTCAGAAACATTGCATACTGCAGGATAAAAAGAAAGTCCTAGTCAGTATAAATCAGATACATCACAGCTGTAAAGGGAGTCAAAATTAAATAAATAAATAAATAAATAAATAAATAAATAAATAAATAAATAAATAAATAAAAATAAATTAAAAAGTCTGCTTAATTGCTCAATCAGTTCAGCATTTTTATTATTACTATTGAAAAGGGCAGAGAACACACAACAAAAGTGGGAATTGGCAGCTGACTGTTACTTGGTGCGTTCTCAAAAGGAACAAGAAAAACCTTAAAAAGCCATGGCCAGTTCCAAGAAACAAAGCCTACAAGATATGTGTAAGACTTTTCAAAAACCAAGAATCAGACATGGTTCCATAGTGTAGCGGTTAGCACCTCTGCTTTACATGCAGAAGGTCCTGGGTTCGCATCCCAGTGGAGCCATGGTCCGTGGTCTGCGGGTCATGCCACCCAGAACAAACCGGATGTCTGATCTTGGAAGCTAAGCAGGGTCGTGCCTGGTTAGTACTTGGATGGGAGACCACCTAGGAAGACCAGGTGCTTTAGGCATAAATGATAATAACAATATAACAAGAACTGATTCTAAGGAAAATAAAAACTCACCAGTTTTAGCATCCATGCAGAAGCTCGGCAGGTAGCAAAACAACCGAAGGTGCCCAAAAGAATTATGACAGTGCCAGTGCCAATAAGCACGAAGGGGACATTGGTGGCCTTCTCATTTAAAAGGGAGAAATAATTCTCTAGGCTCACCTTGCCCCAAATGCCAACGGCAAGAAGGATAACACCAGTGATCTGTGTGGGAAATCAGAGAATAGAAAGTTATACACTGTATACAGAAGCATCCTCACACCACAAACATCTAGGTATTTAAGAAGCAATAGGTATGACAACTGATTAGTCTGTGGTCACAGAGTTGTGGGGTAGGAAGGAGATCTGCACACAAGGACAGGCCTTGATAAATCCAAACGCTGGACCACTAGGTAACCCAAGCAGCCAGGGTGAAACCAGGGGACAGTTAAAGAAGTAACTTAACAAAATTCTTACACTTCGTCTGTTTTTTGTGGAAACAAAAGCCCATGACACATTTGCCCTAGGGATCAAAACTTCCTTAACTGTTTTACTCCCGCCTCAGGAAGAAAACACTACTGGAGGGAAAAAAGTTTCTGCGAATTCCAGAAACTTCCCCTTCCCTCCAGTTCAGAGATGAGCACAAAAGGATGGTACACAAAAGCAAAACCCAAGGACAGATTGGCGGGAGCTGAGCCATTACCATACTTACCGGAGGACTACACCCCCCCCCCTTCTTATGAAGCAGTGAAAAGAAAAGAGACTATTATGCAAGCGAGCCCTCAGAGTGACCAGGCCAGCTTGCCTCTCCAACGGCCTGGGGACACCCTCGAAGTATTCTGGGGGGCTAACTCCCTTCCTTGTCCCCCCACCCCCGCATCAAATTCGAACTCTAGGCACGTCTGTGTCCCAGCTCAGCCCACCGGCTGCCGTCCCGCACGCAACCCTGGCTCAAGCGAAATGCCCAGGCTCGAGCTGGGGCCCAAGCGACTCGTCGGCAGCACCAGGATCCTAGCACGGACGGCCACCCACACCCGCCCGCATGCTTCCCTCTGCTCGACCTGGGATCTGAGCTCCTCCAATCAGGGTCACACACCCCCACCCAAACCCGGGATCCCCTGCTGTCCCCGGGCGCCTCCGTCTCTCACCCAGAAGATAAAAGTGTAGATCAGGAGGACGCTCTTGAAACAAGTAATGACTGGTTTAGGTCCTGCAGTCTGCCGAGAAGGGGACGCCATGACTAGCCAGGACCTGCCCCGCTGCACCAGATCAGAATCCAGCGAGCGAGACGCGAGAGTCCCCGAGAGGTCTGCCGAAAACTGCGAAACTTAACGAGTGTCCACAACCGAGAAGAGCCGGAAACACCGTTCGGTTTTCTAGAGGGCGAAGTCCGGGAGGCTGTCCGGAAAGTAATGACAATTGCCGAGCGCCCCCTGCCGAAGGTTTACTAAAAAACTATATACAAAGGTTCTCATGTCGGGGATTTCTTAGATCTTTAAGTGGAGCTTGCTTACTTTTTCACTAAGAACCTTTCCCGCCCCTTTTCCTCCCCCGCCTTTATAACTTTATCATATGTTTCTATCACCAGCAGCGCTCAGAGAGTTGGCCTCGCCGGGCCTCTGGTGCCCTAGAGGGACAGAAAAGAATAAAAATAGGTTAAAAGTGACCTTAGAACATTTTATTACACGGCCAAACACCCCACAAGAACTATATTTCCAAAGAAACAAAGCAGGTTGCAAAGAGATGCGTACAGTCACACGTTTTAAAACAAAAACAAAAGAAAAAAAAGTGAAATTTACATCCGTGGAGGAATTAGCTGATTTTGTGTCTCACTTCTTTTGTGCTTTTCAACTTTTGAACATTGTTTTATGCGATGGGGAGGGGCCATAAGAATGAATGAATTGTGGGAAATAATCACTTGTTGAAAGAATTCCAGAGCTAGGTATGAAAGATTGATAATGAATTTTAGAATTTCCTTTCTTCCCTTACATTAAAGTAATTAAGGCTGAAAAGTCAGTTCGGCTATTCGCTACAAACTTTTAAAAACGGAAGGTGCTACAGAGAAAGCCAGGTAAATGTGACCTTTTAAATGTTAAAACGGAAAGCCACTATATATTCCAGTCTCCTGCTTTTTCAGATCAAGAACCAGCTGATCACAGAGGCTGCAATCTAAAGTCAAACAGTTAATAGCAAAGCCAAAACTAGAGATTACTGTGTTTCCAATCCCCTCCTCTATTTACAAGCTGCATATGTCTTTTGCTTAGAACTTGAGGCTATGTGTTCCCAAGGAGTTACACTGCTTACAAAAGGGGAATGAATCACCCAAAAGTTTTTTGTCCTATATGTCCAGAGGCAGCCGAGTCAAATTAAAATAATAATAATAATAATAATAATAATAATAATAACAACAACAACAACTCTAAGGGGAAGTTTATAATTGGACAGTCCTAGTAAATTATAGATGGCATTTAAAGTATGGATGTATAGTATTATTTTTTTTAAATCAAGTATATAGGTAGCTTTGTGTTCCCATGTTATGTAGCATGAACAAATGAGTCTATATTGTTACAGTACAGAGTATGTATTAAGGTCTAGTTTCTCAACTAAAGTATAAATGCTTTGAGGGCGGAGACTGAATGTCCAGTGAGTGTGTGTTATTTCTAAAGGGGTGGGATTAGGAGACCATATCAGTTGCCTATCCAACCTATTACATCATCACTGACACAAGCTTAACATCACAAATGGGCATTTAGTAATATTGCTATGGCATTAGTGAAGGAGAGGTGGATGCCCAAAACTTTTTGCTTGAAACCTTGCTTTAAACATATATCACAGAACCAGAAAACAGGAAAGTTCCATTGATGATCATACAGAGCTTCCCTATGATTGACTTAGGATTAGCTCTTGTTAGCATCATGCCAGATATCTGAGGTCTTAGAGAACAGCTATTGGAGAATGAATTACTATACAACCAGGCCTTATACCAGAATATTATCTTAAAATTAGAAAAGCATAAATACATGGAGAGAATGGGTAAATGATACATCTATACACCTATTAACACTGAGACAAGTTCATCAGGAAATACAACATACATCAACTTTGAAAGTATCACATACGCCATTGCTACAGGGAATGAGACTTGTTGGGGGCTCTTCAGTCATTTGCAAAGCTTTCTCCTAAGGCTAGATAGCACTATGCAAGGGGTTCTCATATTAAAACAAACAAGTATCAAGGAGGTCTTGCTAACCCTTAACATCATAAATCGAAGTTTCCTCTGAAATTTAGGTTTGTACCATGTCCTGGAAGGAATTTTTGTTGTGAGCCCCAGAGCAAAGAGATGTTTCTGTGGCTGAAGAAAAACAAAATAGTCAAAGCAAAAGCCACATCTTATTTCCAAGAATGTGTTGATTTTCCTCCTCTCCCTTCCTCTGCTGCTCACAACACTGCTTTGCTTGAATAATAGTCAGTGCCAAATTAAACTAAAGGCTGACATAGAATTTAATATTCTTATGGCCACAACACCTTGCACCTCTTCCTCCCACCCTGTTACATCCCCTTCTCCTCTGCCATGCCACCAAACCCAGAAGTTCAGTTTAGTTCAAATGTACACCTGGACCTGGGGCCAAACCTAGGGGCATCTAATCCCAAGGTAATGTAAGAAGTAATTCTCTAGGTCATAAGAAATTTAGTCTTTAAAGGATTAATAGAGACTGTAATATCCAGCATTGACTATGTACCAACCACCGTTGCCAAGTGCTCAACACGTGTCACCACATGCATACATCACAAAAGCTCTTATTGTGAGGTCATTGCTACTACTGGCAACAGTTTACGGATGAAAAAAAAGGTTCAGAGAGGCTAAGTAACTTGCTTAGGACTAAGTCCTTCTAACTTCTGCTTCCCTCATCAAAAACAGGGCCCACTCTGTGATGAGACATGGCTGCCACAGTATAAACAGCTGTCTCAGCTGGGAATAATCTTACCAAAGACTGCTGTACTCAGACATTGAGCCATGAACAAGGGCTGTCTAGAGCTCCTGAATCACAAGAATTTTCATCATTTCCCCAATTCTGCCTAGTACTTGTTTTTTTGTTGAGTTTTACTTTTGCCTTCACTCCAATAGCCCAGTCACCTAGGAAGTTAACCTGCTTGTCCCAGAGTGGCGAGGTAGAGAGTTCAACACCTTTTTTGGTTCAATATCTTAATTTCACCCTCTTTCTGATTACAAAAACACGTTTGATAGTGAAAATGTAGGAGAAAAGGAAAATACTTAACAATACTTAAGTATTGTTTGTTTTGCATTCAATATTCAGAAACTGCCTTTAACTTTCAAGATTAGGTTTAAATGTTTTTCTTTGGCATTTAAACTATGTTTCCCCCAGCAAATATGATATCAACTTATTTCCTACTGCTTTTCCAGTGTGAATTTTCTGTTCCACAATTAACCATTAATGATTCTCTTCTCCAATAATATGACAACTTCCTCTACTCCCTTTCCACTCTCCCTCACTCAAAATTTCTGCCCCTTAAGTACCTAAGATTCAACTAACCCCAACTCAAATAGGGCACCTTCCCTCCCTCACACAAACCCCCATCTCCCTCCATCTTTCTCCCTCCATTTCCCCTATCCTCCCCAACATATACCTCTTTCTCTAACATCAGTACTCATAGTCTAATCACTCACATTAACTCAGACCCTTAGTCAATCACTATGGTACCTGGTACTTGCTTTCTTCTCTACTTACCTGTCTTATACCCTGCCATCTACATATTCAGAAACTAACTTGAAGAAGAGCCAGTGTGGCAGGCTCGTGTGCCCTCTTTTATACTCTCCCGAACAGCCTAGGACACAATGCTCAATTGATGAGATCATTTGGTGCTCAGCCAATCCCTGTTGAGCTTATTGGTCACAGCTGGTTTCCAAGCTAACCACCTAGTAGTGACTCAAGATTTGATTAATTAAATTAAATTAAAAACTAAATGTCTATCCCATCTCAGTACCACATTGTCATAAAATAGAACTATTAAGTTGAACTGCCAGATAATGTCTTAGGACTTTACTACACCCTGTTTTAGGAACCAGTAGAAAGACATCAACCATTTCACTCAGAATACTTCTTATATTCACATAATGACCTTATCATTTTTGTTTTCTAATACTTTTTCTAGAATCCCTTCAATTACTTTTGACTAAGTGCCCATCATAAAATTTTAATGCACCTCCTACTTATTAGAACCTCATTTTACATTATAACACTCAGATAAACATCATTTAAACAGTTAATTTAAACATCATCATTTAAATAGATAATTCATATGTACAGTTTTAAAAATTAGTTTCCTGAATACGAATAGCTCTTTAACTTCTATTGTCTCATGTATTCTCATTATTCCTTCTCTGAAATTTTCTTCTTGCCAATTTTTCATTCACTTTTTTTCATCCAATCCTTTCAAATTCTCCATGAATCCTTTCCTTCCTTTTCAGCCTTGATCTGGCCTTCTTCAAAAATAAAAAAAAAGCTCATAATATATAATTTAGGACACATAAAAATGAGAAATATTCTTTAAAGTTATTAAAATTCGCAATCCCATGTAAATTTGCCTTAGCCCATTTATAAGAAAAATGTTTCTAGTCTAGTCTTGTTAACCAAATCATATGGACAGATGTTTATTTAACTTTGTATCCTCAGTGTCTAACAAAGTGTTACCCACATATAGTAGGTACTAAAGAAATGTTGGTTTTTAAAATTAACTCCACCTTTCATTTATCCCCTGAATTTGTTCACTGTATGATTTTCATATTCTTCCCCCTTTACTTTCTTCTCTCCCTGCCACCCCTCTGTCTTGCTCCATTTGGCTCTAAGTGGCATTGAGTTCTTATGGAGCGCCCTTGTCCTAGCATGAGCTAGGCTCTGTGTTCTGGGGAAATGAAGGAGACTAAGGCAAGGTCTTTGCCTTCTAAGCACTCATGGTCTAGTAGGGGACAGAGATGAATCTCAGATGAACAGACAAGTATAGTAGGGGACAGAGATTGTCAGAGATGGACAATTAATCCTATAATTGAGACATGTAAAAGTGATGTGAAAGAAAAGGAAGGCAAAGTAAACCAGCTCTTGCTTGAGTGGGCTGAGGGTAGCTTCTCAACAGCAAAGTTGGATACAGTTTCCACAAGCCAGGAAAGGAGGGAAAGAAATACAGAGTAGCGTAAATATGTCTGTGCAAAGTCACCACAGCGTGAAAGAAAAAGCAAGAAGTTTAAGGTGTCCAGAATAAGAAGTCATGGGGTAACTGTTTAAAACTAGGCTGAGAACATAAGTGGTGTTTTGCTTGTGAAGGATTTGGTATGCTCTGCTAAGAGCTCAGACTGTACTCTTTGCCAAGAGGGAGCCACTGAATGGGTTCCTTTTATTTAGAAAGATAATAGCCCTGGTAAAATTTATCTCTTCTTCTCTCTCTCTCTCTCTCCTCTCTCTCTCTCTCTCCTCTCTCTCTCTCTCACACACACACACACACACACAGAGGCATATAGGCACATGCACATTTAATAAATTCACTATTTTTTAACACATGAATTTAGAGTGAACTCTTATTTTGATTTCAAGGGCCCCAAATCTGGACCTACTCTATTCATTCAACTTTGTTGCCCACCCCTCCCCTGAACCCTCTAATCAGTTAGCCCATCCACCTCTGACCAACAGTGAGCTTTTGTTTAAGTCATTTCCCTTGCCCAAGAGCATACCAAGGCCCACCTCTTCCCACAGAGTGTTCAGAGAGTCCTCACAGTCTATAATATAGCTCTTGGAACTTTATATGGTCTTGCACCATTTTCTAATAGTTTGTGTCCCCCTTATATCCCCTACTAAATATAAACCCTCTGGAAGCTGGAAAGTAAGCTCCTTTAGATCAAGGAGCACTCTTACCACTGTCCCCTGTTTCTTAGCTTATAGTAGATGCCCAACGAAGATTAGTTTCCTAAGCACACACACAATTGTAATCAAGAACATTTTTGTTGAATGTCTGCCTCCTCCATTTCACAAAAGCAAGGATTTTTGTCTTTTTTGTTCACCAATGTCTCTCAAGTACCTAGAACACTGCATGGTATAGTAGATGCTCAATAAATATTTGTTGAGTTAATTATGGATAAGGATGTTGGGTATTTTTGTCTGTCCACCATCCTTAACACAACACATGCTCGATAAATTTGTTGAATGAATGAGGCCAAGATCACATCTTCAGCTTCTTTATACCACTATCATACTGTTGAATGTAGTAAACAATACATACTTATGATTGGTGGATTAAAATGAAACAGGCTTGCTACTGAACATTTTAATTAAGGTAAGCACAATTCTTTCCTTCATAACTGAGAAAGTGTTACCAATTTGCTTGCACACACAGAGAAGAAACCCTTTCTACACCAGTTAAAAATATTTCTGTGGCCACTGATTTTTCAAGGATGGAAATGTCAAGTCTGAGGGGAAGGAGACTGTAAGGAGCTGGCCTGCAGTGTGGTGGAATAGTCTTATTATCAAACACTAAAAAGAAAGTTTGCTTAGTGGAAAGAAACATATCCTTCCATCGGGGTCACTGAGAAACAGCTTAGCAAAGGCTATAACCTTGCCATGCACAAATCATCAAGATTCCCTTAAACAGCCTCCTGCTAAAGCCTCTCTAAGCATGCATTCCCTCCACTCTTATTACAGGAAATCACTCTTGATTCTTCAAGCAAGAAGCACATAGTATTTTTTTTGTAAACGACATAATCTTATCAGAAACTAAAGTCCATAGAAGTTAGGTAATCAGGGCTAGGGTTTCAAAGTGTGTCTGACCCTGGATATATGGATGACAAGGCAATTCAGAGTTGAGGAGTACTAAGGAATTATACGGAATGTCAAAGTCAGCTATACTCTTCTCTTCTCCTTGAAGTTTTGGAAATTCCTTTTCATTCAATCTTGATGTCATGCTGAATCATAAAAAGTTGTGTTTTTCAGTGCACCACATCTCGAGAGGCACTTTTGCCAGGCTCTGTTAGTCATTACAATATTCAGGCGTGCGGAGCTAGCACCATTCACACTCCACCCCTCAACTCCTCCACCCCCGCTCCCACCCCCGCAACCCCCATTCTGCAGGAGACAGACCAGTCCCTCTAATCCTTCTGTTCCTTCTCCTCTACCTCTCTAACACCCTTCTCTGAGGGAAAAACAACTATAGCTTGGAGGATAATATAGCTTTAAGGAAACTTTTGGCAGATGCGGATGTCCTAACATCTGGGCAGCATTCACAGAATCCCGGAGGCCCGGACAGACCAGGAGCCACTCGTTCTAGGAATGTTAAAGTAGTTTTTTCGACTGATGAGAGAAGCAGAGAGGAAGGAGAAAGAGAACGAGGAGAGAAAAAAAGCACAAAATTCCATAAAACAGGTAAGATCAGCTGCTTAACCCTTCCACACTATACTTATCCACATTTCACAGCCATGGGGGTAAGAAGACTCAGGACTTGGGCAACATGGCTAGGGGTGGGAGAGAGAGGAAGAAGTTCTTTTATGAAATTTGATCTTATGCTGCTTTTCATTTGAACTGTGACTTGGCTATAGACACAGGTTCCCACTACCTTCGCAATGCTCAGCAGAGGGTTGGCTGACTCCAGTGAATCAAATTTTCAATCTGAGATTTGAGAAGAGGTGGGCAGAGAAGCAATCACAGACTCAGAGCACCAAGGTCTGAAAAAGAAAGCCCTTACTCCTGAACCAAGGAACTGGATTCCTTGAGGGTGCGTGTGGCAGAGGGCTCAGTGATTATTTAGCTGTTCATTTTTCTGGATCTCTCTTTGAACTCCTCGTTCTCATCCTTTTGTTCTGTCTTTCTGCTTTTATCTCTTTCCTTTAGCTCTGGCAGATTTTCTTTTCTTTCTAGTCTATACTGCTTCCTTGCCACTCTCTAAACAAAATCTGAAGCCAAAGTAGCAATAAATTGGAAAATGAATGTATGCCATTTTTTTTCACTTCTCATGTCCCTTAGGGACTATGGCCAGAATCTTCCATCTTTTTGTTTCTCCATTTCTGGGACTGACTCCTCCCCTGAGCATGGCATTTCATTGAAAGCATGTGAGTGAGTGAGTGAGTGAATGCTTACTGAACAGTCCAGTGGCCAGTTTATACCAATGGGCAGCAAGTTTTAATATTGTCATTTATGAAGTATTTGCCTACTGGGAACCACAGAACTCTCATCCCATTAGAGTGAGGAAAGGACAGGAAGTGAGGGGGCAATTAGAGATTGCCTACCCTCTCCTCACATACCTCAGTAAGTTCTTCCCAACCTCGCTGACTTCCTGCTGGCTCAGCAGAGTAAAACTAGAAGTTTAGGCTGGACTTAAAAGCTAGAAGCTACTACTAGACCACTAAACTTTAAAAACCAAAGCTAAGAACAGAGCCAGGGTATAGTTACTGACTAGAGAAAGGAGATATCCAGTCCTGTCCAATACAAAGTTGGTAATCATAACTAATATATATTGATTGCTTCTTTATGTGTTATGCAATAATCTATTTTTATAAGGTAGATACTATTATTATTCCCATTTTATAGATGAGGAAACTGAGACTCATAGGAGTTAAGGCATTTGCTCATGGCCCCGTATCTAATAGGAACAGAATTAGATATACATCCAGATATGTGTAACTCTAGTGTTCAAGCTCCTAGTCTGTATACTCTAATGCTTTCCCAGATTAGTGGTTAGGAAATACTAAGTAAATGAATGAAACCATCAACTGGCAGCCTTTAGACTGCAGAATTCCCTCTTGATTCTGTATGACTTTATGTTGACCCTTTCCTGGTCTGGGTACCTCAATGTCCCTTTCTATTACTTGAACTATGGAACATTTGCATCTAATCTCACCAGGGTCAATTGAAAATTGATTGTTTAACATCCTCCTCTTTCTAGGATGAAAAGAGACCACCAATAACAAATAGAGTCTTGTTATTTTATAAAAGTGAAAAATCCTTACAAAATGGGGATGATGTAACCGCCATTCATTAATTTAAGAATCTCTCCTCTTCTTAATAGATCCTGCATTTCTGCTTCTTCTCATTTTGGAAGTTTATTGATGGCTGATTTCTGAAAGTTATTTTCCTTTGCCCTGGTACTTCTGGTCGCTTACCCCTATTCTTGTCTCGCTGACACCTCCCTCCCCTTTAGAGGATGTCCGGTCAACTAACTCAAAGAGGAGCTCTTTCTCTACTGTTCTTCCTCACTCCAGCAGTGACACCAACATGGTATGCAGGTAAGTTTTAGGAGCTGTTGCCTATCATTTCTAGGCAGGGCAGTGCAGGGCCTAGACCCAGTCTTGGAGAAGGGAAGAATTAAACTGCAATGAAAGACATTTAAATTAGATATAGAACACAACTATTCTCAACAATAAAGATAATTAAATATTGCAACAGGTTACCATGGAAGGCTTTTGAGGCAAATTAACAAGAGATATTTGAAAACAGGCTGCATCATCATAAAAATGAGAAGGTTGAACAACATGGTTTTTGAGGCCATTGTCTCACTTCCTTATGCATTTAGCTTCTTCCTCACTCCCTCACTGCCTCTCTCTCCCTCTTCCCCCAGTCATTATTTATAAGATGATATTTTTGTAGCCCCTTTCTGTCAAACATGTTAATGACAATACAGATCATATTTTCTCAAACAGGAATTCCCCAGTTTCTTCTGGCTTGTTCCTTACTTCAGAAGGGATGGGATATCTGGGTTCCTGAATGTTTCATCTTTTGCCCCCGGAGACAGAGGGAGCTTAAGAGAAGACTCAGTGGGGAGAGGAAAAAGGGGAGGATAAGAATTATGGAAGAATAATGAGGGGGTAGACAGAGGTTTTTGATGGGGTCCAGCTAGCATTCCAAGTGCTAAGAATATTCTGTGGCCTACAGTGTCCACCCTCATCAGGGCTTAGCGGGGGTGGGGTGCGGGGGGAGTAGAGGAAGGAGACAGGCCCAACCAATGGATTTAGGAAAATATCCAGAGATGAGTAAATAACAAACTGCTTCCATCATAGCCACAGTCTGCAGCTAAAATTTTCCACATGCCTTTAGCTCCTGGTGGAGGCCTTTGGCAATAGCTCTGTTTGTCTGGAACAGCTGCATGAAGCTTTCAAACAAATATGCAAACTTCTTCCTCTCTTTGGCTTAATCTGGCTTTGTGGGGGGTGGGGAGGTGAAGTACAAGAGCTGACATTAAGATGAAAAAAGTTAAGTTAAGCCCTTGGCAGTATGCACACTGTTTGGGGTTAAAGAAGCTGTCCTCCTCAACCTCCCCAAGCTTCAATTCAAGTACATAAAACCCAAATCCAACCAAAGACCACATAACTTAGGGAGTGGAGATTAGATGGCTCAAAGCCCAATTTTGAACTCCTGTAAGAAACCTCATGGAATACAAAGGGCTTTATCTTCCCCAGGGTAGAAGCCTGAGCTATTGGAGTCTTGAGGACAGGGCGGTTTTATTTAAAAACTAAGATTCATCTGAGGTTCTCAAAAGGCTCTTTACAAAAGTGGCACTCCCATTTCCCCAAGAATTACCGGGTCATCACTCTTTTGGAGAAGCCCAGGCTGTGAGGTCTTGAACAGCCCTGCAAATCCACTTATCCTGCCCTCCTTCATTTGTGGGAGGGTACCTGATGAAAAACATTTGCAAATTTTCCAATAATTCTTCCCTACATTGCTAGCTCAGCTATTTGAGCTTGTTCCACTCATTTGTTCATTCATTCACTCTCTAGGTATCCAGCACTGTTTTGTTCCCAGCTACAGCCTTGTCCTCAAATGGGAATGGCACAAGGAAAGCATCCAAGAGTGGATTCAGGACTAATCAGTAAAATGATCCAGGAATAATAAGCAGGGGTTGGGAAGGGTTAAGAATATAAATAAAGCAAACAGTCCATTTAAAGTGTCTATTGGCATACTTGTGCAGTCAGACCATATTTATTATAAGCCAAGCATTAGTGTGGATCTGAAAATAGTCTTCACCTGTCAGTTACATCTCCAATCATACCTCTGTGAAGGGCAGTGCTTAGAGGATCTGACTGTACCATGGAAGTTGGAGGAATCCAGTAACAGAGCCCACAGCCACCACTGATTGATCTAAAGGAGCTGAGGAATGCTGCCCAAACCTCTCTCTCCCAGGGCTTAAGAGAGACAAGTAGATAGATCCTTGTGGAAAGCGTGCCTCTCTAGTTTTTTTTTTTTTATATCTCATCTTAATATACTAATATTTGCAAAAAGTACCCAACAACAGGCAGAGAGGGGAAATGGAAAGACTTAAAGTAGTAAGGTTGCTTAAGCCCATTCCCATCACAAAGCAAACTTGGCACTGCTGCATCCACCTCTGCACCCTGGTGGAGACTGTAATTATCTGGCTGAGTCTTCTCCTTAGCTTGCCCTATAATTCTGGAATGATGTAAAATGTTTCGTGGCCTTCAATCCCACACACAGAGTAAAAGAAGCTGGATTGCAAAAAAGATTTTGGATTTTTTTATCCCTGCTGGACATCGTCCAAATCTCTCTCCTACTACCGTCTTTAGTGGAATGTCTGATTTTGGTATCAGGGTGGGTCAAAGAGCCTTGGGCTGGATGCCTTCTCTGTCCCTTACTAGCTGGAAGACGTGGACTACTCCCTTCACTCCTCTGAGTCTGTTTTCTCATCTGTACATTTGAGAACAGTAAGGGTGTCGACCTCACTGAGTTGTTAGGATGACATAATGAGATAACACATATAACGGGCTGAACACAGAGCATGTGCTGAGTGATGTTATCAATCATTGCTGCTGCTGCTGTTGCTGCTGCTGTTTTCTAGTCATAGGCCTCCGATACTCCCATTTGCTCTTCTGATAAGCAGTTTTTTCTCTGCTGGTCATTTCTTCACAAGCGAGCTCTGGAACAACTGTGGGCACCAAATCCTTCAGGGGATCACACACATCTGGCCTCTTGTTTTCAGAAGCTGTAAGGCTTTGAGGCTAATACTAAACTGAAACAGCTGACAAGAATTCTGCCCTCCGCAAAGAAGCCTCCATATGGGAAAAGAGTATGCCCGAGGATAAATAAAAGGAAGCCAGGAGAAGAATTGAAATGGGAAAACAGGGGAAAAAATAGAGAAGAAATGAACTCTTTCTTCTGGAATGAGGGCAAACCAATGAGGACATGATTTCATTTCATATGGCTAACTTTTAATTTGATGTATTCCCTTGTTCATCAAGTTGGACTGGTTTTTCAACATCCCCCATCCCAAGTCTGTGGGGAATGGAGGAGATTCATCATCTAGCTCTCTGCTCCACCCTTTAGTGCAGGGGGGCCCTGTGCCTCTTCCCAGGGAAGAGGCAGGAGCATTTGTGGTCTGAGTGTTTACACAGGCCAAAGGGCTCCAGCATTAAAACCCAGTCCTGTCCTGGAAGCAGATTCTCTCCTGGATGTGAGGAATTGTCTTCTGACTCCAACACAGCTGGCTACTCAATAGAGTATGCATTAGGGCTCAGGGAGGCTACAAGAAGAGCTTCTTGAAGCTTCACTCCGGAAAGGAACAAGTTGTATTCCAATTAGTTTGTGTTCATGACTGATTTCCTAACGTCTGGTGGAACATACTGTTTAGTCTCCCAGACAGCCACAGACCTGCCTGCACCAGGGACTGGGCCACTTAACATAATGGGAGTGGACTGGGAATGTTCTCCAGCTCAGCAGCTCTCTACTACAGTTCTTGCTGATTAGAGGAACCAGAAATTTCTCCAAAGGACTCTGCCTGCTTTTCCCCCAAAACCAGGACAAACAACTTAGGATGTGAAGCTATTCTTATTTCCCATTGCATTTTGAACCCTCCCTCTTTACCTTGGCATGCTCCCCCTAGCGATGGCAACCAAGTGGCAAAAAGCTGATATTCTATGGACTAGTGAGAGCTTGAGGAATCATTTCCCAATGATTCCCAATCATTTCCCAAGGACTGTGACAGACCTGTCATTAGGGGGAAGACCTTACTCAGGCTCTATTTTTTCCTCCTACCTGGGAGAACAGTCCATCCTCAGAGCTTGGTCATCAGCAGCTCTCCAATACTCACATGTTGCAACAAGGAAATCAGTCATTTATAGTCCAGACTGGTGGGATTGATGGGCGGTCAAGAAGTTTGATTATTCTTTCTTTTGAATAGAGGCTTCTAATGCTACCAGTAATCCTTGCCCTACCCCGTGAGCTCCCCCTTTATGGAGCTGAGGTGTTGAGGTTTGCCCACAATAGTTTTACTGCTTTATAAGGCAGAATTTGCCCCACTAAATATCCACCTGGCTCGCCACCCATGGAATGCCATGGAATGTCCTCAGGAAGGGAACAAGTTGAATAGAGGGAAAGGTAAGAAAGGACTTGAGCAAAAAACTCAATATGTCATCTTGATACTGTCTTTTTCATTCTAGGTTCAGGCTACTACCCAGATGAAAGCAACAATGAAGTATATACTGAAGAAGTGCCACAGGTCCCTGCTCTAGACTACCGAGGTAATCCTCACTGCTTCTCAGTCTCAGGAAGCATCTTTTCCAGCCTAAGCCCTAGACCCTCCCTGAAGTATCCTCATCAGGTTTGGATCACATGTGCCAAAATTGAAGCTCAGGGAATCAAGGGCTGTGATTTCCAATCATGACCTTGGTTACTGACTTGCTGTTTGACCTTATCTCACTAGCACTATTATTAATCATTATTTATTGACCGATTACCTACTGTGTGCCTAATCCTGCGCAAGATAAGTCTGTTGATGAAACAAAATCTAAGAGTTTTGTCCCCCTCAAGGACCTTATATTCTGCTGGGGGAGGGATGGGTAATGGGCAGCAAAATTAACACATGCAGGGTGAAACTATGTGGTAGCAGTAAATGCAATAGGAGTTAAGGAAAAGAAGTCAGGGAAGGGGTCTTGAAAGATGAATTTAGATTAGGTCTTGGATGATGGGTAGGTTTTGAGAACTGAAAAGGGGAGGGGAGGACATTCAGTGAAACAGATGGCCACAGATACAGAGATAAGAACAAACCTGTTAGAGGAAGGAGCTAGGAAGAAACCAACCTGACTGGAAGAAATTGGATGTGGAGAGAGTAGTAGAAATAAAGTTGAATATAAAGAGTGAGACCAAATTAGGTAAGGCTCTATTGGTCATTCTAAGGAGGGGCAAGAGGATTATCTGTGAAGAATGCTAATAGCACTAGAAGGAAAGTTAAATCAGGTGATATCTAATATCCTTCCATTTCTAAGATTCTTTGTTCCTATGCTTTGAAAACTATGAAGAAGAGTTTAGCTGTTATACTGTGAGTTTTAAAGAACTATCATATGTTTTTGCCCAGGAGAGTGACACGGTAAATGGTAATTTCAGGATATTAACCTCATTATTTTGTACAGAGAGTAAGGGTTCAGGAGGAGTGGATGTTCAGGAACTTATAGTAATATTCATTAGAGTTGATTGATGGTAGTGGCAAAGAAATGGAGAGTAAGGATGAACCCGTAGATGTCTCAAAAAGAGAGATGGCAAGATTTGGTAAAAATCTGATGTACCAAAGGCTAAGAAACAAAAGAATACCTGAAAGCATCCAATCTGAATATCTGGGAGAACTATAAGGCCATGGTCATAAAGACAAGGTTAGAAAAGACAATTGGTTTAGTGATGGTGCTCTACAGGCAGTGGGAACTGGAAAGATGGAGTCATCAGCTTAGATGGATGAGCTATCTGAGGGAGCAGAGGGCCAAGGTCAGAGCCTAAGAAGACACTCTACAGATGTGAGTTGGAGAAGAGGGCCAACAAGGGAAAAAGAGATAGTTAGTAGTTAGCCATGTAGGAGGAGATTAGTGTGGTATATATATTACAGAAGCCATGGGAGAAGAAGTTTTAAGAAAGAGGAAGGAATAAGAGATCTACTATGTCAAATGTTGCAGGGACCAATTGAAGGTATTGCAAAAATTATATTTGGCAAGAAGTTAAATGGTAACTTTTGAGAAAATAGGTTCAATAGAGGAATGACCAGAGCTTTGGGCCCCTCTATGCTCCTTTCTTGCTACCCTTTACCTGTCTTCTTCTCACACCCTTATGGTTCATACCACTGCCTCTCTTTATCAGCACCTACTGATTCCTAAACTCTCTACAGTCTGTTTCCTACTCACCCACAAATCTGCATGCTGAAACAACGTGCCTTGTAGATCACAGTTATCTCACAAAGCCCAAATGATATGACCCTTGAGCTTCAATATCTTGTGTCTCTCAGCAGCAGTGAACACATCTCTCTCTCTTCTTAAGCCCCCTTCCCTGGGCTCCATGACATTTCACTATTTTGTTCATAGCTGAAGCCAAGAAGGGAGATGGGCTCTCTAGTGGTGATAAGAGAGAGGATGAGGCATGGATCTGCACTTTGGGTGACTCTGGCCTGTCTCCTGAGCTCCTGGACTACATCTTCAGGTGCTGCTGAACACTTCTACTTGGAGATATCTAAAACCAAATACCTTCATCTTCCTTGAAAAAGGCTCTACTAGCTGACCTTCATACTTTTGATAATGGCGCCATCATTCTCTTAAAAATACCTCAATGGCGCCTTTAATAGCCCCTGTCACTTCTAAAGCTCCCTTTTCCTCATTATCTCTCACAAGTCATTCATCAAGAACTGTCATTTCTTTATTAATCCATGAGATTAATTTTATTACCTCACACATGGATAATGGCAGTTGTCTTTTAACTGGATTCTCTGATTCGTGTTTCCCCTTTCTTCAAAACTAGTGGGCCACTATGACCATTTCTAACAGAATTTGGCCTCAGTCTAGCTGCCCAGCCTGACAATTCATTATCCCTTCTTCCCTGATGAAATCTATGCTTCAGCCAGCTTAGTAGAACTCTGTGCCATTCTTTGACTTCTTTAGCCTGCACTGAGCCTTTCCCTGTCCATTCATTCTTTTGTATATTTATTCAATGAATATTTATCAAGCACTTACTATGTACCTTTTATGAAATAAATGTTTATTTTCTGGACCACTTACTTGACATCCATTATGTACTGCCTCTTTGGTTTACTTTTTTTACCCTCAACAAAATAGTTACCTATTTAACAGAAGGAGTCATATATAGCACCCCCTCAAAGCAATGTAAAAAGTAGATGCTCAAAAAATGTTTACTGGCTGGTGGCATCCTGGGAGCAGAAGCCAGATTGTAGGAGACTGTAAATAGGAGAATTGGACAAGAAAAAGCAACAGAAGCAGAAGGTACTTTCAAGAGGTCTGGCAATCCTATGATTAACATTATTCTGCCTCATTGGTTATTTTAAAATCTGTATAAAGACCTTTAGAAAAAATATAAGCCACATGGCAGCTTTGGCCTTGGGGTCAAGTGTCTCCTGGTCCTCTCTGGGACTTAGTCTCAGCGCATAAAACTGATTGAGGGAGGTTATACATGTTGAGGGGGAGGAGTGGCCAGGAAAGGAAAATCTGAGGTCTCCTATGTAAAGTCTTTGCGACCTCATAATCCCAGCTCTCCAACTGAAGTGTTTAAGAGACTTTCTGTAATTTGGGGATGTGCCTCCAGATGGCAGCAGTACGTTGTTGCTTGAAGCTGGATGAGCCAGTGGCTCAAATCCAGACACTGATTTAGGGAATATCATTCTCAGGGCTAAATATAGTTTCATTTGATTCTCAGAACAGTTCAACGAAACTGATTTATTATCCCCATTTTACAGATCAGGAAACTAAGCTCAGGGAAGTTAAATTTAGAAAGTCACAGAGCTCAAAGGTGGCAGAGTAGGAATTTAAACCCAGATCTGTCTAACTCCAAAGCCATGCTCATTCCATCTCTTCCCAACAAAAATGTAACCCACTGTTTAAGAAAAAAACTATGTTTAAAAAGAAGAGTTAACCATTAAAAACCAGGTCATTGTGTTAGAACAAAGTACCCCTGTAGTTTGCTGCTATTTTCACTTATCTTGAACTTTCTTTCATTCCCTTACTCTGAATCCTAGTTTGGAATCAGAAACTCTTCTCTGATGTCTGCACTTGGTCCTCTTGGCTGCCGTTTTCCCTGAAGATTGCTTCAGCCATGGGCAAGCTGGTAACTCTACCCAGGTTATCTGAAGATAATCACAGAGAAGGCTCTTTCAACCCTGTTTCCTTTATAATCCCTGAAAAGACATTATAAAGGTGAACAGCTGCACAGAGCAGAGGCCATAGGCCTCAGTTCAAGTCCCAGCTCCTCCACATTCCAGATCTTTGATCCCAAACACCCATTATGCGCCAGTCAGCATGCTATGTATTTTGTAAATGTTATTTCATTTAAGCAGATTGCATGCTTGTAGTGATGTGGAAAGATCTCTCAAACACATTAAGATTATAAAAACAGCATTGGTAGGAATAGCGGTCTGCTCTATGTATTTAAAAAGAGGGAAAATAAGAGTCTATAGCAATATTTGCTTTATTTGCTTTATATTCATAAACTATTAACAGCAGTTCTTTATGAGGGGACTAAGTGACAGTTGGTGTGGGAAAGGCATGGGAAGGAGACTTTACTGTATAGTTTTTTATGCTTTTTGGATTCTAAAACATGTGGCTATATTATCTATTAAAAATGTAAATGTAGACTTCAAAATAGCAGCCTAACATGCTGCAGTGGCAGATATTGTTAGAAAAAAAACAGGTTTTAGAGCCAGACAAAGCTTGGGTTCAAACCCCAGCTCTGCTCCTTACTTGTAGAAGGACCCTGGGTAAGTTACTTCCTCATCTGCAAGATAGGGATAAACGCCACTCCACCTCACAGTTCTCATAATTGAGAGAACCATAGAAGATTATGAATGTGAAAAATGAAAATACAGAACATGGTGCCTAGCATACAGTAGCTACTTAGTAATGACTAACACATTTCCTGCCAGACATTTTCACCATACAGTATTTAGCCACATTCTTAGTTTAATTTTCCCATCAGCATTCTTTGGGTACAGTTGTTCAGTCAGTTATGAATCTCCGTAAGTGTACTATCATCTGTCCTGTATTTCTGCATCTTATTCACATCAATGGTAGGAAGGCATTATGACATGCTTCACGTCTGCATAGTGTACCCACCATCTCTCCTGCTCCACCAGCCTGGTGACTATACCCAAAAAGGAAATTAAGTCAGTCTTGAATGATTTGTTCTTGAGGATACCTGGAGCAAAGCACTTCTCTTTCTAATTACTCATAAACCTGTTCAAATATTCTAGAACACTGTGCTATTAGTGCTGTTGGTCTCACCAAACAATAGTTCCCAAAGACTGCCTTCTTCTTCCTTATGGATATCTAATTTATAGCATGGTGACTATAATTAACAATGCTGTTTTGTATATTTGAAATTTGCTAAGAGAATAGATTTTAAGTGTTCTCCCTACAAAAAAAAGTAACCTATGTAGGTGATAGATGTGTTAATTAACTTGATTGTGGCAATCATTTCACAATGTATACATATATTAAAACATCACATTTTATACCTTAAATATATAGTTTTGTTTGTCAATTATACTTCAATAAATCTGAGGGGGAGAGAAAATTTGGATGGTTTTTTGTTCTTATGTAGCCTCCCAGTGTTTTCTTTATACCAGGATTCCTCTGGGCCAGCAAATTTGAACTTTATAATAGCTAGGCCTTCTCTTACTGTCTCAGCATTTATCCTGAGCTCTGTATTTCCCTTTATTTTGCTTGCTTGTGCAATCCATTCCAATCTGAATGTGTGTTTTCCTTGGCAGAATGTTGGAGAGAAATAGGAAAGGAGCGATTGTTGAGATCTGAGCCTCTTATACAGTCTTCGTGATATGTGTTGTGACAACATAATCAACAGCTCTGCAACTGTCGTGCTTAGGAGACTTTATGTAATTTGGAAATGGTGTCTCCAGATGGCAGCCGTGTGTCACAGTCACAGGCTAAAAACTAACGCTGGAAGCCACAAGTGTGTTGTTGCTTGAAGGATAGTTTTCTCATTGTCATCTATCTTCATTCTCCAGCTGCCTGCAAGCGGAGGCTCTAGCCTTTCTTTCTTCCTTTAACTCCTGATGTGCTTTTCTCAAAGCCCCCTATTTTTGTTCCTGATGATTTGGGAATCTAATAAGCTTATATGGGGTTTTAGCCTTCCTGACTGCAGGCTAACAGATCTGTGTTATCCTGTGCATGCATTCTTGGGCCGGTGGCCCTATTCTTGTTTATGTGTCCCTTTAAAACCTGAACCCACTAAGGAGTCATTGAAATTATGTAGACCAGTGGTCCCCAAACTTTTTGGCAGCAGGGACGGTGCTCCTATGAGAATCTAATGCCTGATTGACTGAGTGAGCTGAGGCGGTGTGCTAGCGCTGGGGAGAAGCTGCAAATATAGTTGAAGCTTTGCTCGCTCACCTCCTACTGTTCAGCCCAGTTTCCCAACAGGCACGGACCAATACCAGTCTGCAGCATGGGGGTTGGGGACCCCTAGTGTAGATAATAAGGCAACTTTATGATGCTTTTATGATTTAATAGCCATATTACCTTTTGTGCTAAGAACTGAACTGGGATCAGACTTTCTTTCCTCAGCACACTTTTTGATATTGCATTCCCTCCCTCTCTCAGCAACCGTCTTTGTGTTATTTTTAAACATTATTTTAAATTTATCTACTGTAAAATTCATTCTGTTTGGTGTACAGTTCTATGAGTTTTGACAAATGCATAGAGTCAGGCAATCACCACCACAGTATCAAATAATTCCATAACCTCAAGAACTTGCCCAGGCCTCTGCTTTGAGGTTCATTCTCTCTCTCTCTCCTCTCTCTCTCTCTCTCTCTTCTCTCTCTCTCTTCTCTCTCTCCCTTCCCCCCAATATCTGGCAACCATCAATCTGTCTCTATATTTTTGCCTTACCCAGAATATCATATAAATGGAATCCTACAATATGCAGACTTTTGAATCTGGCTTCTTTTACTTCACAAGCTGCATTGGAGATTCATCCTTGTTGTTATATGTACCACTACTTCCTTTTTTTTGGTATGGATAAACCACAATTAGTTTAGCCACTCACCCACAGAAGTACCTTTCAGTTGTTTCCAGCTTTGGACATTATGAAGAGATACTTTACACATTTGTGTACTGGATTTTGTATGAACACAGGTTTTCATTTCACTTAGGTAAATAACTAAAGTGGGATTGCAGAGTCATATGGCAAGTGTATATTACTTTTATAAGAAACTACCAAAATATTTTCCAAGGTGGGTGCATCGTTTTGTATTTCTTCCAGCAATATATGAGTTCCAGTTTTCATACATCCTTATCAAGACTTGGTATTACCATTTCTTAAGTTTAGACATCCTAATGGGTATATAATGGTATCTTGTAGTTTTAATTTGTATTTCTCTAATGACTGATGCTGAATATTTTTGCATGTGCTTATTTGCCATCAGTATAGCCAATGCCATGTTTGTTCATATGTTTTGTCCATGTGCTAAATGGATTGTTTGCTTTTTTACTATTGAGTTTTGACAGTTCTTTATATATTCTAAATACTAGATCTTTGTTGGATATGTGGTTTGCAAATATTTTCTCCAAGTCCATGGTTTGTCTTTCATCTATTAACAGTACTTTTTACAGAACAAAAGTTTTTAAATTTTGACAGGGTTCAATTTATTGATTTTTTTTTCTTTTATGAATTGTGCTTTTGGTGTCATGTCTAAGACCTCTTAGCTCTAGATCTCAGATATTTCTTCTATGTTTTTTTTTTCTAAAATTTCTATAATTTAACTTTTTACATTTAAATCCATGATCTATTTGAGTTATTTTTTGTATGAGATGTGAAACTTAGGTCAAAGTTCTTTTTCTTTCTTTTTCCCCTTTTTTCTATTTTCTCTTTTTTTCTTTCTTTTTCTCTCCTCTCCTCTCTCTCTCTCTCTCCTATGAAAGTTCAATTGCTCCAGCACCATTTGTTTGAAAGCCTATCTTTCCCCCACTGACTTGCTTTTGCACCTTGGTCAAAAATCATTTTGGCATATGCGTGTGGGTCTATTTCTGGGCTCTTTATTCTGTTCCATTGATCTATGTGTCTGTCCTTTCATCAACACCACACTATGTCTTGATTACTATACTTCTAGCCTACTTTTCTTCTATTTCTACAGTCCCCGATGGTGTTATACATTAAATATCCAAGATGGAGAAGCTACATGCTACTCACCGAGGGGAGGAAATTATCACAGCAGCCTGGGCACTCGTTGTGAGCTCTCCTGTAACCAGGGCTTTCGACTGATTGGACGAAGGTCGGTGCAATGCCTGCCAAGCCGCCGCTGGTCTGGAACTGCCTACTGCAGGCGTAAGTGGTGTATGTGCAGATGCTGACATGTGTATGCAAGAGAGGCCGGCCAGCCACTGAGAGTACAGACTTAGAGCTATTACTGTGCCCTCTGTCAAATGCAAATTGAGAATTTTCCACAGACAACCCACAGAGCCTTCCCCCATCCTAACATTCTAGTTCATTTTCTCTCCCTGATGTTATTGTCCAAATAACATGGGAATTTAAGTAGCAACCAGCCCTTCAGGCTCAGGAAGCCCAGGAGTGCATGTAAAGCTTAGGCCTGTGGCCTGACATGGACCTGGGCCTTCCTCTGCTCTCGAGGATGTGTGGTCTCAAACTCTTTCCCATTTGTGGCAAAGTGCTATTCTTCCTGGCCTAAGGCCTTAGAAGGCCTTGGCAGTGAAGCTATGAGACATTTACTATTCTTCATTTTCTTTGGAAAGTCAGAAAGAATCCTTAGGCTAGAATGTGAGATGCTAATACACGCACATTCCAAATCATATTCCCCTCAGCTCCCAAATCCCTGTCTCTTATTCAAGCTCTACAGCCTATTATTTTTTAGCAGCAGGGCTTTGTCTGTCCATATATCTAATCACTGAATGCCAATTATAGGACAGCCATATATGCAAGGCCCTGTACTGCTAATTTCAGGAGCTTACTCAATTCCTCAATTTTCCCCAGGCAGCTTATACACTAATGGGATAGAAACATAAATGTGTGCATGTGACCAGACAGAGCATTGAGCATTGGTCAGGGAAGGTGCCGTGGAGTTGAGGAGAAGCTTCAAAGCCAGAAAGAAGGAAGCCACCATGCCCCTCTAGGGGACTGTAATTAATTTGTTTTAGGACTTAGACCTCATTATTTCCAAAATTAATTTGAACTGGTTTCACAAAATTAAATAAGTCTACAAATGAACATAAAACCAGCTAAAAGAATGGAGACATACATATTTACAGGTGCCTAGAATGAGTTAATTACTATATTTGAACACTTAATCCAGCTTTGTCCTTCCTCATAACAGACAAGAGGGCAAACACTTTGGACATATCATTTTCACTGTCAGATAATACTAAGAAAACAAATCCATCGGAAAAGACAAATCTTTTTTCTTGGCCCTGATTTCAAGGAGGTGATTTTTGCATAAAAGATACTGAAAACATAAAAGGGAATAATCTTCAAGTCTAGTTTGACCAAAAAGCAAAATGAACATAGTTTATAGAATCTTTATTCAAAGATCCAATAGTTGAACTTATATGCAGGGTTAGAACTTAGACAGCCTAAAGGAATGTATGGCTCACCCACTCCTTACAAGCATCAGGTATCTCGAACTGGACTTTGGCAAGCACCGACTCACAATGAACTCATGGTAGCAGTCTCCACTTCTGGCACATGCTGTCTAAAGCACATGGATTCCTCTTTAATCAAATACCACCAAAGCTGGCCCTCTACACACTAGCCTGACTTGTATTCTCACCCAGAGAGAGGGCCAGCCTTCTTTCCACATATAAGTGAGCTTCAGCTGAGGAGCGCTTCTTGTGGTAACACCAAAATTATACTAAAAATAAAAAAGCTTTGAATTTGATCAAGGTTATCTAGCATTTGAGGAACAAGAGATGAAAACTAACAGTACCTGAGGCCCTAAATGAGCCCAGAGGTTTATATGCATTCCAGTCCTAGAAAGTAGCCACATTTTAGTGATGAAAACACAGACTCAGAGAGATGAGGTAACTTGCTCAAGTCAGAGAGTTGGGATTCAAACTCAGGTGTCAATGCACTTGGACAAATAATTTACTTCTTTGAGAACTACCCCCACCCCCAGCACTACTGTATCTTATAAAAATAAGGTAATTAAGGAAAACTGGCAATTAGGCAGAAAAATGTAAGGACAGTTTTGGGTAGAGTTTTCTGCTCTCTGATATGATTCTCCCTGTGCTAGATAGCCAGACATCACCTCCAGATAGTCCCAAAAGTCAAGCCACTGAGCTTGCCACTTCATTCTCTCTTAGAGATGAGATGTCATGCATTGCCATTCATCACGAGTGGCACCTACACCTGCACAAATGGGGTGCTTCTTGACTCCCGCTGTGACTACAGCTGTTCCAGTGGCTACCACCTGGAAGGTGACTACAGCAGAATCTGCATGGAAGATGGGCGATGGAGTGGAGGCGAGCCTGTATGTGTAGGTAAATGCTGGTTGCTCCCAGGTGTCCTGCTGCAAAGAGCCACCCTGGTGTTATGTCCACAAAGGATGTGGAATTCTCACCACAGAAAGCATTCTTGCTATGAGGGTGGCGCTCTGGAGCACATGCTTAATGAAGTGATCACTTCCCCTGAAGCTGAGCTTTTCTCCCCAGTTCCATTGAGCATCTTGAATGGAGAGTACTTTTACCTACCCAGGGACATGTTATTGCTTCTATGGGTCCCCGCCAGGGAAGGCAGTAGGCCCACAAGCCAGTACCTGATTTCTGACCTTGGCAGACATAGATCCCCCCAAGATCCGTTGTCCCCACTCACGTGAGAAGATGGCAGAGCCAGAGAAACTGACCGCTCGGGTGTACTGGGACCCACCTTTGGTGAAAGATTCTGCTGATGGTACCATCACCAGGTGAGTAACAGATGCCCCTAATGCCTCTCAACAGCTTTCCCCAGGCTCTTAGGCTGCCCACACTGACCTGCATAGGCTGAGGCTGTAGTGATAATGACCTAGAACCAGATCCTAAAGGTCTCTTTCCTCAGTGTTTCTTTCATTCTGTCCCATGCAGGGTGAAACTTCGGGGCCCTGAGCCTGGCTCTCATTTTCCTGAAGGAGAACATGTGATTCGCTACACTGCCTATGACCGAGCCTACAACCAGGCCAGCTGCAAGTTCATCGTGAAAGTACAAGGTCAGAAAGAAGTCTTCCATTTCCACATTGCTCATTATTCCTGCTCTACCCTGACTCTCTAGATTCCCACCACAATCCTCTCCTCTCGATGCTTAAAAAAGACACCTCTTTTGGATTGGGAGAGGAATAAACAAGTTCACCAGAGTCATTCAGGAAGCCTGCATGACACGATTTTCTCATTCTGCTAAACTGAGATAAATTTCACCAAGATACTCTGTACTTATTTCTTTTCTTGGCCTTTCAGTTATCAAATCTAATCAGACTTCATTCTCAGGCTTTCCCCTTTGCTGAAATTGGTGGTGTTGCCTGCCTGATTCTTCCTCTTTGGCTTGTGTTGTATTGTTTGTTTTGCTTTTTCCATTATAAAACTAATTCATGCTCATTTTGAATACTTGGTAAATAATAAATATACAAAGGAAAAAATCTATTATATCATTCAAAGGCAATTGTTAATTTTGTGGTATTTTCTTTCCAGTCTTTTATGTACACATACTTTAAAAATATATATAACTGAGATCATATTGTACATCTAATCTTAGATAACCCTTTTAACTTTTCATTATAACACAAATCATTTCTCCATGTTCTTTAAAAATTCTTCAGAAATATTTTAATGACAATAGAATAAGCTACTTCTAAGAATGTATAAAATTTGCTGAACACTTCTCCCACTGATGGATGTGTTTAAGTCTGCTCTGATTTTTTTTTTGATATTAAAAGTAATTTTGTTATACAACTGAAACTGGTATATTATTGTATGTGAATTATAGTTTTAAAAAACTCACTGAATTGTACAGTATAAATACAAGCAACTAATTATCTATTATATTTCAATAAAGACCAAAAAAAGGTAATTTTGTAAGGCAGTCATCTTTATGCAGCATGTCCACAAGTCTGAAAACAAAAATGGCAATATTATTTATTTTACAAATTAATAAAGTCTTTTGATGACAATCTGTATACTCACCTGTGCCTCTAGATTTATGAATGCCTTTGTCTATATTTCAGATTTAATTCTTTAGGAAAGGGAAATTCTGGCTCTATCCCTGGCCATCGGAAATACAAAAAAGGTCATTTATTCTGATCATTTTAGATTTCCTGATCTAGAAAACCCAGAACAGTTAACCTCTTAGCTTTTTTTTTTCCTAAAAGAGATACCATAGCCCCTAACTTAAACTCCTCCCTGACAGTAAGACGCTGCCCAACTCTGAAACCACCACAGCATGGCTACCTCACCTGCACCTCAGCGGGGACAACTATGGCGCCACCTGTGTGAATATCACTGTGATGGAGGTTATGAGCGCCAAGGGACCCCCTCCCGGGTCTGTCAGTCTAGCCGCCAGTGGTCAGGATCACCACCCATCTGTGCTCGTGAGTGAAACCAGGGAATGGTAACAGTGAATGCATTGATCAGGGGTACTTTGGAGTATCTCCCAATGTGTATGGCACAGGGGTACAATAGCAATGTGTACAATGTGGAAATGGGGGTGGGTTGTTCTGAGATGTGTTTAAGGACCAATGTTCTCCCTCAGAATATTCCAAAACAAAGGGCTTACAATCTCCAAGTGTTATTTCAGGATTCCCTCCAAGGAAATGGAGAAACAACCAAAAAGGGTTAACCTGAAAGACTGGAATGCTACAAGATGTTACCCATGCTGGATGAAGGAGAAGGTCATACTCTTCACTGGCCATCTGCTTCTGCCTTAGCTATGAAGATTAATGTCAATGTCAACTCAGCTGCTGGCCTTCTGGATCAGTTTTATGAGAAACAGCGACTCCTCATCATCTCAGCTCCTGATCCTTCCAACCAATATTATAAAATGCAGATCTCTATGCTACAGGTGAGACACACTCCCCTAAATAGGTCTTAGCTCCTTTACATGCCCCCTAACCCCACCCCTAAATCTTCTAAATCACAGTTGCTCTTTCTGCAGCACAAACTCTACTTCCTCAAACTTTTTGT
Source organism: Eonycteris spelaea (assembly GCA_003508835.1). NCBI lineage: Eukaryota > Metazoa > Chordata > Mammalia > Chiroptera > Pteropodidae > Eonycteris > Eonycteris spelaea. The sequence continues at coordinate 24,209 of PUFA01000638.1, read as the reverse complement.
GGAAATCTGATCAGTTTTACTATAGATAAATTTAGAACTTTCAAAAACTACTTTGTTTTTACTAAAAAGGCAGTGAGGCCACTGGAATGGTGGGTGTGACTTGCAGGGGGCTTGGTGAAGGATGGGAAGGAGTGTGGCAGAGCACTATAGAGAGACTTGTATGATGTGTATGATCAAATGTAAATGTTGGGAATAAATTATGTTTATGTTTTCAAGGAATAATAACAGTAACAAACACTTAGCTGGTAAGTGCTATATAGGTACCAGGTATCTGTGCTTTATACATATTCATTTAATTCTCACAACAACCTTTACGAAGTAGGTACTATTATATTCCTATTTTAAAGGTGATAAAACTGAGGCATAGAGAGGTTAAAGATTTGCTCAAGATCACTAGGTAAGTGGCTGGGCCAGGATTGAGCAGAAGAGTAGCAGAAGTAGCAGAAGAGAAGGAAGAGTGTTGTGATGTTTCAAATTAAAATGGGGGAGTTGCATGATGGTTTTTAACATACTATGAAATACCTAGCCAAAGCCAGTTGTGGGGGAAGAGGAGAGGTGGATAGGACAGAACAGATATAGCCATTGGGACTTATAAAAAGAATAATAGACTAGTGGTTACCAGAGAGTAGGGGATTGGGGGGAGGTAGATGGAGTTAAAGAGGTCAAATATGTGGTGACAGAAAGAAATCTAACTATGGGAGGTGACACACAGTGCAATACACACACACACACACACACACACACACACACACACACACACACGCCTTACTGTTGAATTGTATATTTGAAACTTACTGGATTTCATTAACCAATGTCACCATAATAATAATAATTTTTAAAAAGGAATAGACTAGGTTCTTAAAAATAACTCAGAGCATGATGACAAGACTAAGAGAACCAGCTCTGAGGAGCTGGATACCCTGGTAAAAGAAGAAGCTATTAAGGAGGTTTCTAAAGGCTAAATCTTACAAGTTGCCAAGTCAATACTCAGAGGCCCATGATGGAAGCAGCTTTATCAAAAGGATGACACTGGGTATCTAGACCAAAAAGGACATAGTTCCTTCAGGGATCCAAAATAGGCAGACAAGGCAATATCTCAGCTTGAACAGAAATTAAGAACAAGAACAGGAACCAGCCAGTAAGGACAGTGACTCTGAAGGTCAGGACTAGAAGAGTAGCCTCAAAGCTCAGACAAGGGATAGAGTATTCGCTGCAGCTTTAAACCTTACCCCAGGTCACTGGCTAAGAGGGGACCTGTGGAACAAGGCAGGACAAAGAGCCAGAGTAGGGTTAGAAAGTATTAGAAAGGCGATGAAGTAATAAAAAGAGCACTATCACTATTTTGGAGAAATCCTGGAAACCGAGAGAAGGCCTGGCCATGTAGCCCAGTGATAAGGAGTACACACTTAGGAAGGTGGCAACAGCCCTAAGTTAAAATCTTGGCTCAGCATCTTATTGTCATGCAAATTTGGACAAGTTACTTTTTCCTCTACAGAATAAAACTGATACCACCTACCTTTAGGGGTATTGTGAGGGTTAAAGTAGATTATCACTGAAAACATTAGGTATAGGTTCAATAAACTATAGCCATTATTATCATATCACGATAGCTATCTATTAAAATCTATGTAGCTTCTAGTTGTAATATAAATAAGTCATGGGGATATAATGTACAGCATGGTGACTATAGTTAATAATACTGTACCATATATTTGAAATTGCTAAGAGAGTAGATCTTAACAGTTCTCATCACAAGAAAAAAATCTGTAACTGTGTGATGATGGATGTGAACTAGACTTATTTTGGTAACCATTTCACAATATACACAAATATCAAATCATTATGTTGTGCACCTGAAATTGTTATGTCAACTATATCTCAATTTTAAAAACTAAGAATCTACATAGTTTAAAATCTTTGTAAAACTAAGCAAGGAGAGATTATGTTCCTATAATTCATCAATTATATTTCTCTTTTCTACCCCACATGGTGTATCCAGTTTCATACACTTCATTAGAATCAAGGAAACACTGTTAGGGCAAGTACTTCAGGAATGATAGAAAGAAAAGGTTGTAGACACCATCATATGCTGTTTGGGGAGAAGACCCTTATTTTCCATACTGCCTCAATGTGGTCCCAAGAGAAATCACCTAAGTGGCCTTAGGTTTGAGTCTGAGAGCCTATTCCATAAAACCTTTCTATCCCTTCCCAGCAATCCACCTGTGGACTGGACCTGCGGCATGTGACCATCATTGAGCTGGTGGGGCAGCCACCTCAGGATGTGGGCCGTATCCGGGAGCAACAGCTGTCAGCTAACATCATCGAGGAGCTCAGGTCCAGGCTAGGGGGCCACAGGGAAGGGGTTGGCAGAAAGAAATCTTAGGCCAGATACTGGCAACAGGAGGGTTGTAGGAGAATCAGCTACACTACTCTTAGATGCACCAGGTGAGATAAGAGAGTGGCAGGAAGACATCAGAATTATGTCAAGGAGCTTAAAATACAGATGGCCAGGCTCCACCCCAAATCACCTCAGGAGTATGCCTTTTCTATAAGGCACCTCAGGTGACTCTGAAGCACAGCCAGGGCTGAGACACAGACCCAAACAAGACTCAGATAAGCCTCTGATCTTGTTTCTCATGGCCTAATCTCTTTGCCTTCAGTCTCCAAAGGAGGAAAAGGCAATCTTTAGGCACTGAAATCTTACTCACACCCATCTGCCCCTAAGAGAAGAGCAGACTATAAGTGACAGGTGGTAGAAGTTGACTCTTTCATTATCCATCCATTATCACCTTTCCAAAGCCTCCACATATAACTCAGAGCCATCACTGTTCTCTGTTCTAGAAGCAATACCTGCCTCTAGGCCTCAGTCTCAGTAGGGTCAGTAAGATTCAGTCCCAGGTAGGGGAAAGACTGGGAAACACTCAGAGGAAGGAGACTGCAGACTTGTAGCTATAAATGAAAGAGTTGACCAGGTGATACTGATTAACTTTGGGGCTGCACTTATGGTTGTGCAGGTTATGCCCAGATAATCTCTAAATACTAGTCACATTATAGTGCATGTGATTGGTGCCTAGAGTTATTCTGTGCAGCCCACATAGCTATATGTTGTAGCCTGGCTTACAAGGGCCTAGGAAGGAAGTGCAGCCTGGTAATAAGGAAGCTTCTCCATCTGTGGAGAGGAAGAGACAGCTTAGCAGAGCTAGACATATAAAGGTAGCAAGACTAAGGTCCGAGCAGAGAAAAACAAAGGGGCTTGAGATAGGTAGTGGAGGGAATGAGGACAAAGGATCTGGTGGGGGAAGGAATTAGTCCATCAATGGAGCTGTGAAAGGTCAGAGGGTAGTAGAACCTGGTGAGATGGAGCCCAGACAAGGTCTCACACCTGTCTGTGCCCCTCTCTCTAGGCAATTCCAACGCCTCACTTATTCCTACTTCAACATGGTGTTGATTGACAAGCAGGGAATCGACCGGGAACGCTACATGGAACCTATCACCCCCGAGGAAATCTTCACGTTCATTGATGACTACCTGCTGAGCAGCCAGGAGCTGACCCAGCGCCGGGAGCAAAGGGACATATGCGAGTAAACTTGAGCCCGGGCATATTTATGGTCAAAGGAGAAGCTCCCCTAGTCAGCTAAAACTGGGGCCTAATAAAAGGAGGAAATTGTTTCCCACAGGTCTAGGGAGAGGAGTCTGAGGTGGGTAAGGCTCACCAATCCTGAGACATTTCTGGGCACCTTTTTAGGGCTGTGTAATAATTTCCCTAAGCAAGTCTCTGCTTTAGGTAGCACTGGAGGGCAAACCCTGGGTAGCGGTTGGGGAGTAGGTCTTCCTTTCCTAATCTGGGCATCTGTTCGGCTCTCCAAAATCATCCAGATAAGTAAATCCTAAATTTATTCACTAACTGCCTATGTTTTAAATGGTTCCTCTACCCTGTGGTGACAACAGAGATTAGTATCACCACAGCAGACAACCAGGACATTTAGCATATGTAGCTGGATTTTCCTCATAGGTTAACTGTATCATTGGAGGTGGAGGAGATTCAAAGAAATTCTTGGATTTGTTTGTCATTCCCCTTTCTAGGGGATTGGACTACGAATGTTATGTTAAGCATTGCTTCATCTAAGAGGTAGGAGAACACTGCAATGAGAGGGAGCTTGGGAAGAAAATCAGGACAGAGTAGAATGTTTTCTCCTGCCCTCCCCCCCAATTGGTTCATGGACAGCCATCTCTTCTTACTGAGCCTTCAGTTCCAAAGAAAAAGGGAGACAGTGCTGTCTCTTCCTCAGAGGAGCTCCCAGCTTGCGATCTAGGAAACCTCAAAAGCACCACTGCAAGCCTCTGTAAAACTAAATAGTGGAGAAGGAAGAAAGATTCATCTTCATGTATTAACTTCATCAGATAATCACTTTGAAGAGATGAGCACAGAGCAGGTAGCAGCTACGGCAGCACAAAGTCAAGCTGTAAGAGCCAGGCCTGAAAGGAAATTTGAGGCCAGGCTAAGTGGGGCCACATTCAAATCCATGCTCTGGCTTGAGCCACACTCAACGAACGACGATGTGTCAGTGTTTGAAAGAAAAATATTCTTCCCTGTGCTGCTGGGGACTTTCTGGTCTACACTAAAAGAACCCAGTGTCGTGGTTAAGACCCAGCAGTCTTTCTCCTTTAACTCTACCCAGAAGGCCATCAGCGGAAAATTAGAGGGGAGACAGAAATAGGCTGGGTGGAGAGGCAGAGCTAATAATGCTCATGCACTCACTATATGCCAGGTGCCATTGTAAACATTCTATTAATTGACTCTGAAATCTTAATAAGAACTTTATAACATAGGCACTATTATTAGTCTCATTTTTCAACTGAGGGAACTGAAGCACAGAAAGGTTAGGCAACTTGCCTAAGATGAGACAGCTAGGAAGTGGCAGAATTGGGATTTAAATACCAGCAGTCTGGCTCCAGAGTCACTGTTCTTAAACATTATGTATACTGCCTCTATTTCTTTCTCTACTTTTCATTTAAAGATAGCTGACAGCTCCAAGCAAGAAGAAAGGTTTCATCTTCTATATATAATCCTAGCCAAACACAAGACTCAGAGTGGGCCCAGGAGGAAAGAGGGAAATGAAAGGCTCTCAATCCAAGAAAATTCACTCTCCAAAGTGCAGCAATAGAACATAAATCATAAACCTAGCACATATAAGGGTAGTAGTGTGTCAGAGAGAAGCTATTTCCATGGTGGGGCAAGCAGTGGAAATATTTTTAAAATTCAAAGTCTAAAATTCAGCAGTTGCTGAGTGGAATGGGGCATGGAGGAAATTATCAAACTTGGAGCAAAAAGGTCCCTTTCTATCTCTTTCCTCCAGGGACATACAGGAGTTGTGAAAGGCAGGAGGCAAGTTATGGGTAAAAAGTAAAATACAGTGAGTAAATGTGGGAAGTCTCTGGGCAGGCAGAGTCTGTGGTTCCAAAGGCAAAGATTGCACATTAGACAAGATGAATGTCCTTCCTTGTCTTTATCACTAACATGCCAATTGGCAAGCCAGGGCATGTGAATAGGTCAAAGGCCCAATGATAACACGAGGAGGCCCACTGCCTCCTAAACAGAGATTCCACCTGGGCCTGACTCTCACGTATAAATGCTCCTCTAACTTAAAAAAAAATAAATAAAGCTTTTGTTTTGTTTCATTTTGAGTAGTCAGAACGAATCAATCTTGCTTTCTTTAGGTAACCTCCTTTGAATTATAATGGAAAAAATATCAACTCCTAAAGTAGGGGAAGGAGACAGCAGCAGGATCAGGCCCACTGCCAGATCCAAAGGGGCTAGCCCGACCCTGACCCTGTATGTGCCTCCGTTTCTGTTTTTCTCCGTGTCCCTCTTTGCACCTCCAGTCCCGAGCTAGTCAGGCTAGATAACTTCCAAAGCACTCTGTCCTACTTTGTAAACTAAACTTATTTCTTTGGGATATTTTAGAAGAGAGGAGTCATCCCTATCTTGGAATCTTTACCCATAACAAACATTTCACTCTCCCAGGAGGTGGCATAGTACTGTAGAGTCAGACCTTGATTCAAATTCCAACTGTTGTGTAATAGTGACCTTGACTTTCCTCATCTGTAAAAAGGGGAATTTTATTACTTTATAAGTGGTTGGAGAAATTAAGACAATAATATATAAAGTGCCTAGCATAAAGCCTTGTACACAGAAGGCATTAATTGTGTATTAATACCCTTTTGCACAAGAGGTCAAGAATCACTTAGGTTCTACCTAGAAACCCAGAGCCTTATTTCTGAGATGAGTTACTTAGCATCTGTGTTATTATCTCTCAAGACTAAATAATGGTAGTAGGAGTGAAGGAAAAAGGCCTTACCTCCTAGAGAAGTTGGAGGATTCAGAAAGAAACATTTACAGCTGGGAACATCTCCCCCATGCACATTGCTCTTCTTCCAGCACATGGGGGTGAGGGGAGCACAAAGCTAAAGGAAAGGTTCCCTTGGTACTTGAGAGAGAGAAAGAAAAGTGGTGTCATTTTTAAGATGGCCTCTTAGGTCTTTCTCTAGATGCCAAATACAAAGGTCAATAGTCAGAGCTTAGCAGAGGTATGAGGCAGCAATGTGGAACAAGGGAAACTTTTTTCAAGTCAGCAAAGGATGGTTACGGAAGGACATTTTTTACTTCGGTTCTTATCCTTCAAGCTACGTGAAAAGCAACAGTAAGTCAAGCATTGGAGACAAAAGCATCTATAGAACTAAAAAAAAAAAAAAACAATGCAAACGCTTGACAAGTGAGAATGCTTTATTGAAGAACACACACATTTCAGGGGTGGAGAACAAAGGAGTAAGCTACAACCCGGGATACCAAGTTATGCCTTCCATTATAACACCAATCCACACTCAATAAACCTTTTAAAAACACCTCTCCATTTAGTTCACACATATCATAGAAACCACCTTAGCTGCCTTCAGTCTGGTGGCCTTCTAGGAGAGTCAGCTAGCAGCTGACTTGACTGAAAGGGCTTTCTTCTCTGGTAGAGACTTCTTTCACAAATGATTTTGTGTAGATATACTTGGAAGAATAAAAAGTAAGTTTCGAATAGTGAGTTTCAGAAAATGAACCTTAGATCACCAGACTGTTCTTAGAAAGTTCTCACTCACCACACCCATGTTACACTAGGTCAAGTTTAGGAAACAATAGAAAAAAAAAAGAACTGAAACCACTTTAGAAGGAAGCCAGAGTAACTGGGAGATTCTCTGAACACACATTCTCCTGGAGCACTAACAGTGCCCAACCTGGAAAAAATACTGGACCAGTTTAGACAGTTTTTGGCTATTTTGGCTGGTATGATGGCATGTAGACCATATTCTGTGTGGTAACACATGGTGGATACAACTGCTAAGAAAGATGTGGGACATGATGAGAGTTAAGATGTCTTGCCTTTCATCCGAGAAATAAAGATCTCTCCAACAACTTTTCTATCAGTTCAAATACAAAAGATTTAATATAGACTGGAAGATACCTGATCATCTGTCACTCTGATCCTGTAGGATCACTGAGAAGCACCTGTTGGGCATGTCCATGACTCAGTCAAAAGATCATAATTTAAAGTGCTTTTCTAAAGCAGTTTCATTATAAGTTCTAGTGAAGGTCTCTAGAACCAGAAGGGAGTGAAATTTTTTCTTAGTATTTCAAAGAAAACCAGTAGTCGTAAGCAAGGTGGAAACTGCTTAAAAGCAAGAGAAGTTAAAAGCCAAGTTCTAGAAATTTATCAAGGTAGAAAATGAAATAAAACCATACATTAGAGAGGAAGGAGAGGACCTACTCACCTCTCTCCCATCTTCTCCTGTCTTTAGTAATCCAACCCTGCTTCCCAGAGCCTTGGCCTCAGACCTGAAGCACCTTGAAACATAGATTGGTACTAATGCCAGAGGTAGTCAGGGCTTCCTGGGGAAGCAGGAACAAGGATAAAACAGGAGATAAAATGCCGTCTTAAAAGATTTTATAAATTAATGAAACCTCAAAAGATATAAGAAACAATGGACTCTGAAAGTATACTAGATTATGCACAAATAAAAGCATTTTGAGTGACCCTTATTCTCGAGCCTGCTTTCAGAAGGAGAACCAGTCTGCATCACACTAGTATAATGAGATTTATAGAAATACATTTGTACACACACATACATAACACACACATTAAATTATAAATCTTTGCTCTTGGTTTCTTCACTTCCTCTGACTCTCCCTGGCCAGGACTGGTCCTGCAGAGAAGGGTGGGTACTCAAAAACCCAGCTTCTGCTTGGCCATCGAGGAACGGAGCTGTAGAGTCCCTTCCGCCCAAGACCCTGGGTATTGTCGCATCTTCTGCCACAGGCTCACTTCTTCCCCAGTTGAGTCCATCCAGTCCACCACTTCCCCATTACTGATTCCTGAAGAGAAACACCAGAAGAGGCTGAACAGAGACCCCACTCCTCAATGCACCAGTGAAGACTGGTTATACAGCAAGTGTACCCACCCCCATAAAATACAGTATGCTATGAAGATGGGCTGATGAGGGTAGCGGTCTGGGAACTGTTCCTTGGTAGTCCCACACAGCTATTTCTGTGCCCTGAGACTCTATCAAGAGACTACAGGCTGATGAAATGGGACTCTAAATGGTACATAATAGCTAGAGATCTCTTATTCTGAGGTTGGTGTGGGGCTCTGGTACCTGACACCTCATGCCAGAACTATAGACCTTCTGTTATTGCCAACTTGACTTAATGTTTTTAAATGAAGACACTGAACACCTTTTTCTCCAGCTGTAGACTGTAGTCCTGAAGTTAGGATTGTATGTGGCCTCCTTCCTATTCTCTTATACATTTATGCATTCAAAAAACATTTATTGAGAGTGCCTAGGTATGTCAGTACTCTTCTAGGCTCTGGAGATAGAGTGGTGAACAAAACAGAAAAAGTCCTGCCTGCAGGCAGCTTACATTTGAATAGAGAAGACAGAAAATATACAAGTAGATCAGCAAGAGTATTTCAGATAGTGAGGTAAATGTCATGAAGTTAATAAACAAGGTGATTTGTAGTGCCTAGATCGGGGCACCTTCAGATGGAGTGGTCTGAGGGTCTCTCCAAGGAGACATTTGAGTCAAGATCTGAAGGATAGAAGGAATCAGCCTTTTCAGACGGGGAAATACTAATTGCTGAAGTTATGAAGTAGGGACAAGCTCGGTATTTTTGGAGGGCATAAAGTTATTGTGGTTGGAGCATAGTGAGCAAGGAGGAGAGCAATACAGGATGGATCATAAAGGAACAGAGAAGGTCTAGATCATATAGAGTCATTGGCATGCTGAGAACTTTGGATTATTTTCCAAGTATGAAAGGAAGCCTCTGAAGGGTTTTAAGCAGGAAATTGACATTAACTGGCTTACATTGGTAAAAACATCATCCTACATGATTGTGTTAAATGCTTTGTATGAGTTATTGATATATATATATAAGTATTATTTTAGGCCACATGAATGCAGAGACTATATAGAGAAAAGTATGCCTTGAGAAATACCAACATTTACAAAGTTTAAGTATAGAATTAGGAACCCACAAAGAAAATTGAGAAGGTGAACAGTGAGTTAAAAGGGAATCAACAGTGGTGTGTCAATAAAGCTGAAAATTCTCACAAGCTGAAAACAAAAATTTGGCACAAGCAGTTATTCAGCAGAGTGGTGAGACAGAAGCCTGATCACAGTGGATTGAGGACTAAAATAGAGGTGAAGAAGTGGAAATTTTAAGAAATTAGAGGGGAGTTGTGGGGTCAAAGGAAGGTTATTTTTTATTTCTCATAAATACCAGAGCATATCTGTTTTCACCTCTAGCAGAGAGGCAGAGTGAATGAAATTGACCAGACAGGAGAGGAGATTCTAGAAGTGAGGTCATTGAGAAGGTGAGGGTGTGATCCAGAACACTTGGAAAGAGATTTCCCTCTGCCAGAAAGGAACTTTCTTTCATTACAACAGCATGGAAAATGGAAATGATAGTGACAGATATAGGTAGGTTTTCAGATTTTTTGGTGGGAAAATGATGATATTCCTGGCAATCAGGGTCACATTTATCTGTATACATAAACAGTGCATGAGCTCAGTCTTCCTCTAGGCCTACACATAACAGGCACTCAGTTAAATATTGGTTGCATGTTAACTCAAAGGAAAGAAAACAATTCGTGTCATAGAAAAGTTTTGTAGGGAAGGAGGTGGGTATATTGTAAATAAGATATACAAGAGGCCTTTAAGATAGTGAGGAAGTGGGAGAGACACTCACCAGTGCCAACACCCAGCCTGACCCCTCCCAGGAAGTCATTGCTGGCCAGGGGCTCCCGGTCCCACACAGTCAGTTCCAGGCACATGTGTTGTAGATCTTCCAGCTTCACACCATTGTAGACAAATGTATGGTTGTAGTGGGGATTCAGGGTCTTCTTCATCACCGGAGTTTTATGTTTACTGGCCTTGTTCCTCATGGGAAGGAGGTATCTGGCAGAGGGTGGGGAGTAATTAACAACCTACTCAAAGCTGGCAATATCTATCTAAATTTTCATTTTCGCCTACTACAGGCCTAGCCCAGCAAGGTGAGTCAACATTCAGATCCTAGTACAGATACTCCTGCCTTTGAGTTTGCTGAAGCAGAGTTCCTACTACCTCCACTAGATCATTTGCCTGATTCAATTCCTTCAACCTGGGGAGAAAATTAATATAATGTTATTAGTGAGCTGTTGTTTATACTCCACTATAAATGGGTTTTAAATATTTGGCTCCATTTCTACTGGGCAAGGTCTTCTTTAAATAAAGTCAGTGATAGTAGCTATAGGCATAGCAAAACACGATTTGCTAAAGAACTTAAGTCGGTGGGATAATCCATAATTTGGGGAAAGCTAGCGTTGCTTAAATATTGTGGGGAACAAAGTCATGAGTTCCCAAATCTTGAAAGTCAGGGGACAGAGGTTTTTATTCAAGAATCAGTCTGTAACAGAGGAAGACAGACCTTTATATCTACCACCCTCCTTTTTGGCAATTAGCACTACAATTCAGTAAAAGCTGAGCTCAGACTACTACAAAAATAGTAATGGAACTTTTGCCATTAGCTAATTTCAAGAACAAAGTTGGTTGCTGGAGGTGGTAGGACACACAAGGATAATAACCACAGAGAAAGGTTAAATTGTGTTTCTTTCTTAACTCTCTTGTCCTGAAACTGGTTAGTTTGGCACTGGTTCAGAGACTCACCCCTTGACAAAGCTGTCTGAAATCCTCCTGATTTGGCAGCCGTCAGGTTCTTGGCTTCTTTGATCCATACTTGGAGCTCTCCCCTTCCCCACCTTTACCTGTAAGGAATGTCAGCCATAGCAAGTGAGCCCTACACCTTCAGATTTCTCTTGAGCTTAATCTATACAGTACTTCCTTTTTTTGCTCCTAAAGGCAGCAAGCTCCATAATAACTGGACCACACCTGACCTGGATTCTCATTACCTAGCACAGTGCCTCAAAGTAAGCAACGGGCACACAATCAATAACAACAATAGCAGCAATACATGCTTATTGAAAACTAGCTATGTGCCAGATTCTACATAAAGCATTTAATTCTCAAAACAGCCCATGAGATATATACTATTATTGTCCTCATTTTTAAATGAGAAAATTGATGCCTGGAGAAATAAAGTTGCCTAATATTTGTTGAATACATTTTTAAAAAGGACTCCTTCACTTGTGTTCTTGATTACACTCCAACTTCACAGGACTCATTGGCACCATAAATTCCAACCCCCATCTCCAATTTTTTAAAATAAATTTAATTATTTAAATTAGTTTCAAGTATACAGTGCATTTGTTAGACATCTATATTGTTCATAAAACGATTCCCCCAATTGCTCCCGCCCTCCCTTGACCTTCTACTTAGCCATCATATTAATGCTAACTGCATTCTCTGTTACATGCTCCCCATCCTTGTGCCCAACTATCAACTACTAATCTGTACTTATTTAATCCTTCACCCCATTCTCTCAGCTCCCCAACCCCACTCCCCTATGTCTGTCACCAAATTATCCACTATATTTGCAAATCTGTTTTTGATTAGTTTGTTCTTTTTGTTCCTTAGATTCACGTATAGTGAAATCATATGGTATTATCTTTCTCTGTCTGACTTATTTCACTCAGCATAATAACCTCTAGGTCCATCCATGTTGCTGCAAATAGTAGAATTTCATTTTTTATGAGTAATATTCCATTGTATATATGAACCATAATTTCTTTATCCAATCGTCTGTTGATGGGCATTTAGGTTGCTTCCATATCTTGGCTATTGTAAATTGTGCTGCCATGAATATTGGGGTGCATAGATCTTTACGAATTATTGTTTTGGTTTTCTTTGGATAAATACCCAGAATGCAATGCTAGGTCAAAAGGTATATCCATTTTTAATTTTTTGAGAAACCTCCAACTGTTTTCCATAGCGGCTGTACCAATTTGCAATCCACCAACAATGTATGAGGGTTCCCTTTTCTCACATCCTCGCCAACACTTGCTGTTTTTTTGATTTATTGATGATAGCCATTCTGACAGGTATGAGGTGATATCTCATTGTGGTTTTAATTTGCATTTCTCTGATGATTAGCGACCTTGAGCATCTTTTCATATGTCTGTTAGCCATCTGTATTTCCTCTTTAGAGAAGTATCTGTTCAGGTCTTCTGCCATTTTTTAATTGATTGTTTGTTTTTTGTTGTTGAGTTGTATAAGTTCTTTATAAATTTTGGATATTAACCCTTATCAGATGTATCATTAGCAAATATCTTCTCCCAAACAGTTGGTTGTCTTTTTGTTTTGTTGGTTTCCTTTGCTGTACAAAAACTTTTTAGTTTGATGTAGTCCCATTTGTTTATTTTTTCTTTTGTTTCCCTTGCCTGACCCACCTCCCATTTTTATCTCTCTTTCTCCCCTGGTCCCATCCTCTCAGTCTAAATATATCCTAATCTCATTTCTCCTTTTTAAAAATTTTTATCTCCCTTCAACTGTATCTCATTTTCAAGCTATTCTCTGTTTCTCCTTTTTTTCATCATCAGTTATCCTGGAAAAAAAAAAGAGTCCATACTAAACACCTCTACTTCTTTGCCTCATTCACTCAGCCTAGTTTCCAGTGAAGTCTATTTTCTGCTTCAACTAATCCTCTGAAAATGTAATCTACTCCCGATGAGCCATGTCTTCTCAGGCCTCAGTGGGCCTGACCTTCCAGTAGTAGTCAATACTGTTGACAACCCCTGCTCCATTCTTCAAGCTCTCTCCTGATAACCCTCTACCTCACTGACTTTTCTTCCTCTCTTCATCCCTTATAATGTTGCTTTTCCCTGTGGTTCTACCCTTGCCTCTCTTCTCTAGTCATTTTGTACAACCTCCTTGGGGATGTTATTGATTTCCTCCTTCCCATAGTTAGACCTTACTGCAGGTTATCTTTTTAAGAACCTTGGCTTCCCATTGCCACTGGATCAAGTTCAACTCCTTATCATTACATTTAAGGCCCTTTTCAGTCAGGCTCCAGCCTCATCAACAATTCCAGTCCCACTCCCACATCTACATAGCTCCAGGTCCACCAAAATAAGGAAGGAGTTCATTCCCTCATGCTCATATACACCCCATATTTACCATGCCTTTTAAAAACCTTTGCACATATTATCTCCTCTTCTGGAAATGCTCTTCTCACCCCGTGCTCTTCCTTTTTTGCCTCGTAAAGTCTTAAGTCCAATTTCAACATTACTTCCTCTTTAAAGCTCTCCCAAATATAATCAGACAGAATTCATCACTCCTGTATCCATGTTCTTTTAGCATATGGCTGACTTTCTTGCTGAACTAAGCTCCTTGAGGAAAGGCAAATGTCATCTCTAATTTATCTACATTTTCATAGTCGCTACCACAGTGCCTGGCATATTGATTTACTCTTCCTCAGCCTTCAACTTTCTGTCCCTTATACTTTTCCACCCCTTCCAACCACTCTTTCTCAGCTCCGAAGTTTCTGTTCTGTTCTGCGCTCTTAGTAGCTTACCATGGCTGGGCCATAACCAAGTCAAGTGTAATGGCCTAAAAAAAATGGAAAGCCAACCCTAAGGCATTCCCTTCTGGTTGAAAAATGCAGAAAAGGCTTACTTAGTAAGTAAAGGATCTTCCCTAGAAGACGATCCCAGGCTTATCTCAACCTGGTCTCTCCAACATGGCTAGCCAATAGCCTGCACCACCTCACACAGCTCCTTTGCAAAAGATAAGGGCTAAACCCATGGCCCCAAAGAAAACTCACTCTTTTTCCGGTCACTTCCAACAGGGAGTTTGGAGGCTGGGATGTATTTCAATGAAACCACCAATTCGCCTTTGTGTGATGGCAAGCCAGTTGGGGACTCAGTATTGATCTGAAAAACAGGGAAACCCAACAGGTCAAGCTGGGCTTCTCAGGAGTTATTGAGACTTCTTGCTGAGGAGAATCTAAAATTACCCCCAAGAACAGATTCATGGCATGAGAATCCTTCTCCTTACAATCCAGGGTACCAAGGCCGTGGCAGCCACAGGTTTCTCAGGCAGTTTCTTCAGAAGAAGATCCGGAAGAACCAACAAAAAAGCCTTCTGCAATGCCCACTATTTTGCTACTTGGGGATACAATCACTTGTTTCTAAATACCCTCATAGGTCTTCCAGCAAGCTTGGCGCACAAACTCACAGGGCACTGACACCATGGTGGAGGATTTTGCTACCAGCATTGTAAGTAATTGCCAAGTAGTGGAAACAACCTACATGTCAATCAATATAGGAAAGATTAAATGAGTGATATGAATGCCTTCATATGGCATATGGCATGCAATCATCAAAAGAATTCAGTGAATCTGTACAGGCTAACATGGAAAGATATCTAAGATGTACTGTTAGGTCACCAAAGCAAGACACAGAAAAGCCATCCCACCTACATTAAAATATATTCACATTTGTATATGTGAATATGCATGTATATAAATAATGGTTATTATTATCACTTAAATAATACTTATTATGTGCCAGGCACATCATATTTTAAGTATATGTACTTTAAGTACATCATTTTGTTTAATCCTCAAGGATCTGTTTAATTCCTACAGAGTATGGAACAGAGGAACAGAGAGGTTAGGTAACTTGTCCAAGATCACACAGTTAGTAATTGTCAGAGGCAGGATTCAGATTCAGACGGACTGGTTCCTGAGTCCACACATTTAACCACTATACTACACTGCACAGAAAAATACAGACAAACTTAACACTTGTTTCTTCTAAGGAGGGGAGTGGAATGGGGAAAGGAAAGAGGGCTTTCATGTTTTGCTCTGTGTCTACAGTGTATTTTTTAATAAGAATGATATGTATTACTTGTATGATCTTCAAAAATAAAGTTTTTTTTAAAGAGAGTTTGCAAAGAGTTGAGGGCTAGGTGGAACTCCATTACAATCATTTAAATATGTCACAATTTTTAATTGTACATTATTTTATATTGCTTTTGATTAACGACTGTCTCTACCACTAGAATCTAAATTCTAGGAGGACAGGAATCATGCCTATTTTTGTTCATCCTAGTATGTCAGACACTTGGCAAAGTACCTAACATATGGTAGGTGTTCCACAAATATTTACTGAATAAATACATGGGCGAATGAATAAATGTCTGAGATGAGCAGCAGAACTGCTTCATTCTATGCAATCTTTTGACATGACTCTGTTCTTTATACTTTAGTATTCAGAGCATAAGCCGGTGTAAACTAGAGGTGCCCTGTTACCTGCCTGTATGCACTGGGACTCCTCAAAAGTAGGCCCTCTCCACTGAGCATACTGATGTCAAGATGGCATAATCCCCATTGGTTTGGGAAAATGTACCACATACATAGAATGCACAAAGTTTAGTGTATGGGAGAGATAGAAAAGAATAGGGAGGTAATGGTGGTTACCTAGGGGAAAGGGAAGGGGGCAGGGGAGAGGACAAAGAGGGTAAAGGGGGTCAAATACAAGGTGGCAGAAGGAGACTAGACTTCGGATGGTGAAAACACAACAGAGTATAAGATGTTGTATTATAAAGTTGTACACATGAAATTTATATAATGTTATTAACTAATATTACTTCAATAAATTCAATTTAAAAATAGAATAGGGAGGTAGATGCCGGGAAGAAGAAACTGACTGGGAGGCAAATGGATTGCAGGGCAAAAAAATAAAATAAATCAGAGACAATAAATGTAGAATATTTTAAGTTAAAATATATATATACAGAACACTGAAGTGATATTTGTTCTCTTTATAAAATATCTACAAAATTTTAATTTCTAGATTGTGAACTTCGGTAGACACCTAAGAGTTGGGGTTTAGCCTTAGCTAGAAATTGGCATATTTGTTGCAGTAGCATATTTGCATTCTAGATCAAAATAATTGCAAAGACAAACTACCTCCATTTTAATGCAGCCTTTTCATTTGATGTAAGACATTTTTATTGGCATTAGTTCATGATGGTTTATAGTAACATTTACAATACATTTATATATCAACTGTGGGCCCCTGAGAGAATGACTTGCATGACAATGCTTAAGAGATCCTAATTTCTAATAAGATGCTACAGTTTTGTGATAACTGCTTTCCTGTTTTTATTATTATTTAAAAGGACAGATTTAATGTTTTTACTGTTTTTTGGAGGGCAGCAGCTATCAAAATATCA
This sequence comes from Eonycteris spelaea, assembly GCA_003508835.1. Taxonomy (NCBI): domain Eukaryota; kingdom Metazoa; phylum Chordata; class Mammalia; order Chiroptera; family Pteropodidae; genus Eonycteris; species Eonycteris spelaea. The sequence continues at coordinate 7,498 of PUFA01000638.1, read as the reverse complement.
GATGCACATTTCCTTTTACTCAGCAATTCCACCACCAGAAATTTCTCCTATAGTTACACTCACAAAAGAAGACCAAGATATATATATAGCACAGATTTAACAGCAAAAAAAAAAAAAAAAAAAAAAAAAAAAAAAAAAAAAAGAAAAAAAAGAAAGAAAAAGTGCAAACAACTTAAATTCCCATCAGTGGGGGAATAGTAAATTAATTACAATATAGGTACGTGAAAGAATACAATACAGTAATTAAAATAAGATCTATAATTAATGGTATGAAAAATGTCCATGAAAATGATAAATTGCTAAGTTAAATCAAGATATACACACACACACACACACAATAATGTTTACATGAGCCCATCTGTGTAAAAAGGAAAAATATAAATTCATATGTGTACATCTGTGCTGCTTAATAGAAAATTTCTATAAAGATATACAGGTAGTCGATAACAGTGGTCATTTCTAGGGAATGTAATCTACTTTTCTTCTTATATTCGTTCATGTTGTTTTAATTTTGAACCATTTATACATAAGTCCTTTTATTCTTAATTTTCCTTGTAAGATATGTATGTGTATATATATATGTATATTTTGTGTGTGTATATATATATATATGAGTATATGTATATATACACATATATATCATATATATATACATATATAAAGTTCAAACATTATAAAAGGGCATATAGAGAAAAATAAATTGCCCTCCCACCTCAGTCTTCCTTCCTAGAAGCAGTACTACTACTAGTTTCTGGTCTATCTTTCCAAAGATACTCTATACACCACGTACTATTTTTATCATTTAAAATGCTAGTGTAAAACATTTTTACAGAAGAACCTTGTCATTGATAACAGTTCTCGTAATCAAGAAACCTGTTTTAGCAACTTCATCTTAACCAGAATGTCAGTAACTTATTGAATGTCCATTATGTTCCAGGCACTGGTTGGTACTTTGCATATAATTCTGCAAAAGAAGAATATTATTATCTCCATTTTATAGATGAAGAAACTAAGGCTCATGAAAGTTAGGTGACTTACCTAAGTTATTTCATAAATTAGGTGACTTTACCCGCTATTTGCTGGGATTCAAATCCAGGTCTGCAGTCAGATCCCAGACACTATTATGCACACTGCTACACTCTTTCCTGAGGTGTCATCTCCATTTCCCTGGCTTGTGTTACCAAGAGCAGAGAAATCAGAACTCCAGGAATTGCTTTATTTCCCATTTCTTTAGTGAAAAGGTTAGCTTGGAAAAGGAGTACAGATTAGTATATACCCAAAGGTTAACTTGGAGAAGAGGTTCAAGTTAGGATGTTAGGATATGCCCAGATTCCAGAAGGTTAGGAAGCAAAACTTAGCACACATATGAAAAACTTGTCAAAGGAAAACTACGGCTTTATCCTTTACCTAGCCTACACAGAAGAGATTACTCACACTTGATATACAAGTGTTATCTGAGATTTCTGTTAAACTCAGAAACCCCAGCAGGGTGCGCTAGAACTCTAAAGAAGACTACATTTAAAGATGCTACCAACTTGTGTCAGCGGCGGCCACTGTGGACAATTCTACCTCTCAGATCTAAAGTATCTGAATTGTTAAAGTACACTACCTTTCCATGCAAAGGGAGGAAATGATCCAGTTTCTTATCAAGCTTCCAGGAATCCAACTGGACTTCTGCCTCTCCGAGGAAAGTGTTTCTGCCCAAACGACCATGATGCCATACTGAGAACTGCAACATCCTCTGGGCCAGGAGAGATTCTGGGATTTCATACTGTGAAAGGAAAAGAGACGCCCTAGATGATTATAGTTGAATTTTTCAGAAAGATTATTCCAAAATCTGAGCAACTGTACCCAAAGTACATAGTCCTAAATATCAAATTACTCTAGTCCCTATGCACTTTCAGTTTCCTCACTCAAAGCCTCCATTTACTCCAATTCACAAAAACCTACCATATCCATGAGAGGACATGGGAATTAATTTTTTTTTTGAGTGAGTGAGACAACACTGGAACATTCCCAAAACAAAACAAAACTGCCAGAGATGCCTCATCCCAAATGACTTTTTGAACAGATCTGTGGCCACACGAACCTCCAACTTCACAATAATCCAAGAAAGCCAGATCATCACCTTTGTTCTCTTCTCTGGGAGGTCAGAATATGGACAGAGGCACATAGTATGACCCCAGACACAGACATAGCCAAAGAAAACCATGTTAACCAGCCACAACAGCAGAGGAATAGCTACAGCTTAGTGTGCAAAACAGAAGAAGTTCTCCTTCCATCAGGGTCTAGATACTTACTCTGAGAATCTCATCATATACTGGATTAATGGTGTCCCGCTTGATGCTGGTTTTTCTTTTTCCTTGGCGGGACTTGTCCGGCAGAAGATAAGTCTTCACATATCTAGAAACCAAGGAGAGTACTGAGTAATTCACCATCTTTTCTCTACCCATTCTTCACTTCTCTGCTCTCTGTATACAGATGCCATGATGAAATTAAAATTGCATCAAGTCTTCTTAGAAATGCCATTCTTGCATTTTCCCAATCCTGGCCCCTTCCCCACAACTCCCCTAACCACTCTTAATCACACCTGCCTGTCCACCCAGGAAGTGATAACCTTGGTTCAAGAGTGTCCAGGTAGATGCCAGGGTCTGAGCTCTCATCTCAGAGCATCAGTCTGGTTCCAGAAACACTCACGGATTAGAACGCTTCTTGGCTTCATCGGCATAGGCCAGGTGGTGGCATGCCTTCACAAGGATGACCAGAGTCTGTGTTTGCTGCTCATATTTCAGGGAAAAGGCAATCTTGCCAGTTACAAAGATGTTCCCGAAATCGCCAGCTTCGCTATAGATGCTCATCATGCTGCCAATTGTACTCTGAAGATAAAGCAAAGAGAAACATCTGCTCACATCTTTCCTCATAATAAAGACAATCACTCAAGAAAACAAAAGTTTCAAAAGCCCCTGCAACATACCAGCACTGCCAAAAAAATCCTGTACCCAGAAAATAAGAGACAGCTGGTAGCACACTCAAAGTGGTTCAAGTTAAGAAATCAGCTAATGGCTCACCTAGGATCTTAGCTTCTCCTCTTCCTCTCTTTTGATACATTTTATTGTTAATTTTGACCTGTTCCAGAAGGTGGGCAAGGAATAGAGATAAGGTGGATCTAAGTCCATTTTGGGTATATGTTATATATGCTATAACACTGGCTAGAAGAAGACAGTTACTAATTAAAACAAGGTGCCTTCATTATCTGTGGGTTTCTTTAATCCCGTATTGCTATCAAGAACTACAGAGAGAAGTGAATGGGTCAGAATTTGGGGTGGGGAACCCCACCAAGAGTAAAAAGACATCTTCCTCTCGGGTAGTGATCAGCTTTGCAAGCCTGCCATTCTCTTCCTGTGTGAGAGCGGGAACAAATGACCCTGGTTCCTGACTCTTGTTCCCCCTACACATCATTCTTCATGCTTATGACACAACTAGGCCCTGATTCTCAAATGTCCCTTTAACTTCATGATTCTGATTGTTACTGTTGCTCCTCTATCATACCCCGATGCTAGTTAACCCTTCCAGGGCCCTTCTCATGACATTCACTGTCCTCAAATGCAAGATTTGGGGTGGGCACTGATGAACAAATCTGATCTTGATTCCTTCATGGCCTGGGCAACTCTTCAGGGGAGAAGTTCCAGGTTACTGTTCACAAAACTATGATGATGCATGTCTCTAGCCCTAATTACCTGACAGAAGAATCTCTAGGACAGAGGCTGAGGAAGTCACCCAGCTGTGCACTAAGCAACCACAATCTAAACTGAGGATAGGAACAAATGGATCTCACATACCTTGAAAGTGACTAAGATGATTTCCACAGGTCCTGACACTGCTCCAGGGAGGCACCTCCTTTCTCCCCATTACCCCAATACTTCTATACCCACAGGGCTAACAGAACTTACCATGGAGGAGCCACTTCTCAGGCTGCTTCTGGCTAGCTTCTGGCGATGCAAGTTCACCAGGTGGTCAATGTCTTCTTCTTCCTCTTCCTCTTCCTAGAACAATAAATATAGACTCAGAATTAATAAAAATAAGAAATAGTTCAAAGATAAATATCCTTCCTTTAGTAGGAACCATAATTGCTTACCTCTGAGGTGTCATGTGTACATGTATGTACATATCCCTATTTTTATGTCCCCCCCCGCTTAGGCTTCCAAACTATATTCCAACCAAATTTCTCAAATATCAAAGAATAAGAATATCTCTTTCCCATTTGATTGTCCCAACACAGCCATCCCTTTATATTTTAATCAAAATATATATTTAGTTGAGCCCCCCAACTATATATCAAGCAATGTATTGGAAGATAAAAGAGACAGCATAAGACAATTTTTTTTCTTTAAACAATTCAGCAACCAGATATACTTTAGAAATTTGGGGAAATCGAGATTAATGTTGTCTTTTTCTAAAGAATTAAACAGGTTGATTGAGAGTATCAGGTACTAAAGGCAACTCTAAATATATAACATTTGACGTAGTGACCAAGGGTACTTACCATATCCACACTGAGGCCTGGAACAGATTTGCTTCTGTCTCCCAAGGAGCCACTTTCATGACCCACATCTTCCGGGCGAAGGTCAATCACTGATTTAGTGTATTCTGAGTGGAAGATCAAAAACCCAAATCAAAAGAGACTTCTTCCTCTTCTCCATACCAAGAACCCATCAAAGGTACTCGGAACTTCAATTTCTAAAGGCCATGAAGGGAAAATAGCTACCTGAAGGCCTGAGAATTTTTCTGGTGTTCTTCTTGAATATCATTTCACCCTCATCAACAAATACCACATTTGGACCTCCAGGCTGAGTTTCCTAGGAAATGAAAAAGAACAGTTGGGTAGGTGGAAGGATGGAGTAAGGAAGAATAGCCACAAAAAGAATAAGGCTCAGACTTACACTAAACTATGAAAATCTTAAAGGAAAGACTATTCTTATGAATTTAATTTAATATTAGGAAGAAGTACAAAACCTATATTCTCACATTTCAACCAAAACCTTACAAAAGGCTCCCAAGTGGATCTGAACTAAAATTTGTTTAGTTGAATCCTTGATTTAAAATCATCTTGAGAAAGCAAAGAGGAGAGGAGAAAGGAGAGAGACTAATTCTAAAGTTTACCTTTCCTACTTGAGATTTGGGGGCAGACATCTTCTTCCATTCTGGAAAGAGGCCAGATTTATCCAGAGAGTCTCTCCTGGAGGCAAATATAAAAATTATAACAAAATCACCTCCTCCCATTTCCCTTCTATTTAGGGACCCAAGCACTATGGAAGGATAGCCACTGGTTTGAGGTCACTGTAGTAAACAAATCCAGAAAATAAATTTCATATCAGATTTACCTTGAAGGAATACAAATGATCGGATAAGCAACTGTGTGCAAAACAAACACTTACACCCTCATTTCTAGAGGACAGCAGCCTCAGTTGCTGCTAGTCTAGGAAGACTCTTCTAAGGCACAGCAGCCTGTGGAAGATAGCATGCTGCAGAAGGCTATGCTCAGAGCCAAAGGCAGAAGTGCAACTGAAGACTTGTAGCAAGGTCAGAGAAAGGACTTCATTCAACTTACTGAGGAGAAATATCAGGTATGCTGAAGGCAAAGGAGCCCTGCATCCTGATGCTAGAGAACAAAATGGGAACTCAGGTTGAGTGTCCATGAGGGACTGGGGAGGATCTCACCTGGACGTGCTATCCCAGTCAGCTGTGTAGCTATCCAGACTCTCACGCTCAGCCTCCAGCTCACTCTTTCCAGTTTTCGCCTTGGGTGTTTCAAGTGGTGCACTAGAATAAAACCCAAGAGCTAAGATATAAAGGAGGTGGGCTCTCCTGTCAGGAGTCAGGCTTCTTTCCAACCCATTCACAATGATAGCCTAAGTGATCTAACATCAATATCTGAGTATACTTTTGAAACTGTTCAGCAGTTCCCCTTTGCTGTTAGGATTGAGCTCAAACTCTTCAGTATGTCAAGAAAATCCTTATGACTTGACCCCTGCTCACCTCTCTAGACTCATCTTTCACCTTCCACTTTTCCTTACACTTTACATTCCAGAATGATGAAGCTCTCTGGGTTCCCTGAATATGACAAAGCTCTCCCTCTTCCTTCTTTTCTCTGCCTGAGATGTTCTTTTCACAGTGGCCATTTTTTCTTCATCAGGCTAAATCTACTCCTTCTTCAGGTTTCTCCTTATATATCCCTCCAGATCTCTTTGACCATGCTCCCACTCCAACTCTGGATTAGTAACCTTCCTATGTGCTCTTACAGCACACTGATTCCTTGGTAGAAGTCATTATATATGCAATCTTTTCTTTATGTCTTTTAAAGAAATTATTTAATTTGTTCAATAATTTGGACAAATGATTTGTTTAATGTCCTTCTCCATCAGACTGAGTTCAATGAGTTCAGTAACCATATATCTTGTTCACTGCTGTGTACCCAATGCCTAGAAGAGAAACTAGCATAGGGTAGGTACTCGACTTGAATATTCGTTGACTGAATTCTTGATTTAATGCTCTTAGTACGGCTTAAAATATATACATAAATAAGCAGTACGTTTTGAAGACAGTATTCAGAAGACCAGAATTCTTTTTCGGCTTAATGAAGGATGACTCTCGGCATTCAATAAAGAACTCATTTCTAATGTGAAGGACACAATTTCTGGGTTCTTTACCTCGAGGAATTTGTGAGAGCAGCAAGAAAAATAAACAAAATCATTCTTCCTCAAGTACCTCGAGTAATTTCACTTGACTTTTAGAACACCAAACTCTCCTGGTCCTCTGACCTCACTGGCTGCTCCTTCTCAGTCTCCTTTTCTGGTCTTTCTTCATCTCCTAGTCCTCTAATCTTTGGATTGTACCCAGGCTTATTCCTTGGACTGCTTCTTTCACTACCTCGAATTATTCCTCAATGATCATATCTAGTCTCATGGCTTTATGTATTCTCTACAAACTAATAACTCCTAAATTGATCTCTCACTCATATGCCACACTTATATTTCCAAGAACCTACTTGACATCTCTGTTTGGACGTCTCAAAAAAGCAAGCCCAAAATCAAAGGTCTAACTTTCCCCAAAACCTGCTCTCCCATCAATTTCACCAAATGGCAACTCCCTCCTTTCATTTCTCAGGTCAAAAATCTTAAGAATCATCCTTCATGACCATAATTTCCCCACAATACAAATCCAACCGGTTAACAAATCTTCTAGATTCTATCCTCAATATATAGCTAGAATCTGACCAGTTTCCACCCCCTCCCACTGGCATTACTCTTGTCCAAATCACCATCATCTAGCTCCTGGATGGTTGAAAAAGCCTCCTAACTAAACCTTTCTTCTGCCATTTTCCCCAGGCAATATGACCTCAACACAAGGGCCAAAATGAGCTTTTTAAAAATGACTCCAATACAGAATTACCATATGACTCAGCAATCCTGCTCCTAGGTATATACTCAAGAGAACTGAA